>WJFB01000576.1:0-55656 GCA_009870185.1 Pygmarrhopalites habei
ATTAAACTCTCCGAAAACGAACAAGTCAGTCATACAGTCCATATCGTTCCTACATCATGTTTCACGACACAACCCAACAATTGTCCACACACACACAAACTCCTACTATTAGTCACAATTTAAAAAATTCAATTAGACATGTTCGTATTGTGATCCTCGTCTTATTAATAAGAGAGTGAAGTGCAGTCAAAAAATTCAACTGTGAGGAATTAAAGAGTTACATACATGCATGAAAATATAATACTGTACATTAGGAATGAGATGCATTTATTATTATTATGGACAGTCACTCAGCTATTTGGAAGAGAGAGAGAGAGAGAATAGGAGAGAGACAAGTTCTTCTCTTTTTTTGGGGTTGACAGTGAGCTGGCCTGAATTCTGTACAAAAGCAAAGGGAGAGAAAATGATACAAGATTTGTGTGTGGAAGACCCACAGTTAAAAGAATATCTATTATGTACATGTTGTATGTTGTACACGGTAATAATGAAATAAGCCACGTAATTTGCCTTGCAACACTACGACTTTTCTCTCTCTCTCGAGATTTCTTCTCTTTTCGTTTTGACTTGTAACAGAATTGACGGGATGTTTTTTTGTTTCCCTCTCTCTCCCATGATCCAACGGGGAAGAGAGTCAGGAAAGATTTTCTTTGTCCCTTGGACAATTATTTTTGTGTTGTGATACGGTATAGTCACGGCCACATCATCTCGTCTTCTTCCCCCTTCCTCTGTCCAGCTTTTGTCATTCGATATTTTTTTATTAATTATTCTCTTTCTCTCGTTCTGTACGGCACACATGTTGTCTGGGTTATTTTGTGAACAATATGGAACTAGAACAATTCTGAGATCCCCGGTCCATTTTTTGTTCTCTTTGAGCTCCACTGCAACTGGCGTCCAATATTTGTGGCTGATGGTTCCCTATCCAATAAATTGATCTATGTTGTATTTTGATTGAATTTGCTTGTGAGAAGTGGAGAGAAAGCAATTGAATGTGTAATTTACACAGTGTAAATGAGAATATTTTAATTTAATTTGGGTGTGAGAAATATTAATTTTTATTAATATTTTTTGCACGAAAACTACGGAGACTCGAGTCTAAATGTTTAACCTATATGGAAGGCAAAGTAGTCCACTGTCGTCATATCATACCATGGAGTAATTAAGGTGAAAAAATGGGGCTTGTCCTTCTTGTTCTATATTGTATTCTCTGTTTTTTGGATAAACTCTTTGTGGACAAGTCATAAATTATCTTTATTTTGAAAAACAGTTGAGACGTCAAAAGGATGATTACATTGTTGACAAGTAAAATGTAATTAGTGGTTAAATCCACCCAATTTGAGTTCTCTCTTTTTCATCAGAACCCTCATCTCATTTCTTTCTTTTAAAAAATTTCTTAGGAGAGAAAGAAAAAAAATGCACTAATGACTATCTTTCTGTCCTCATTTACTTGCAAACTCCTTTCAATTTGTACGCCATTCAAAAGTTGCGGAAAAGGTGAATCATGGGTGAAAATATGTGTTAACTACCTTTATTTAATAACATTATTATGATTGAATGTACAAATATAGGATTTTTCACTAATACATACCGACAAAATATTGTTTTGACTCAATCAAGAAAAAAATGTAAATAGTAATTTACTTTGGCATTCCAGCTTTCACTACTCCATTTGACTGGCCATGTTTGAAAAGAATTTCCCTTGTTTTTCCCATCTCTCTCTCTCTTTATATAAAAAAATATTTACCTGATTTTGTTTTGTAATTTTTCTGAGATTGACCGATTTACTTGTAATTACTCATGTACATGTTTTCAATGAAGAAATAATCACAACTACACTTTAACCACTAACTACACTTTGTGTGTCTATTTGACTATCTACCGACGTCCACCTTTCTCTGGTTTTCCTTTTTAATTCTCTCTCTCTCTCTCTCATCCCATCCTCTCAATGATTAACCAAGCCACCAAGTAACGAAGAAACACGGTGGTAGTTGTAATGTGTGTGTGTGGAGTGTACATGTTGATTCTAATTAAAATTTCATCTCTATTTCAGTTGATAAAAGTAGGGCGAGAGTATATGAAGTTCAAACTGCAATCATCACACAACACATAACATGTGTGTGTAGTGTGTGAGATGAAAACATGAGGAGAAATTAAGAGAGTCAATCAAATTGAGTAAATAGAGAGAAAGAGGGAGAGACAAGGTATAATTCAAAAATCCAATGAAATACATCTTCCCCATCCACTTAAACTGTAGTGTGTAGTGGGAGGGGATAAAAGAGACATCTTGTTCACATTTCATGCTGTTTTTAACCGACTTTTCATTCTCAACACTGAATGGGGAGGACGAAAAACCAGTTTTTTTTAATTCTGTTTTTTTCTAGTTATTATCCTGAGACTCCCTCATTTTCACTCTGGCAAATGCAAAAAGGAGTAATGACAAACTGTGTGTGTGTGTGTGTGTGTGTGTGTGTGATGATTGTACATTATATGAGGAGGATGCCAGAATAAGATAAAAACAACAAGATCAGTAAAACTTATAATAAAACTCAGGACTATTTCCTCCTCCTCCCCCATCAACACCACCGACTCTTCTTCATTGTCAGAGAGAGAGTTGGTTTCCATTGCAATTGCTATTATTGCTTTTTTATTCCTTCTCTCTTCCTCTTCTTTCTTTGACTTGGATTTGAGCTCACGAACATTTTGAGCTCAAAGAGAGAAATGTCGTGCGGACTGGTCATCTATAAAGAGAGAGAGTCTCTTCTCATCTTCTCATGTGATTCCATTGCATGGGGAAAAAACAAGAAGAGAGGAGAACATATTCACACCTTTTCGTCTTCGAGAGACGGGGAAAAAGACAATTTGTAAATTGTCTCTATTACTGTTATATACTCTTATTCTGCGTCTTCCCCTCCTCTCAACTTTTAAAGTCTAAAAAGAAATAAATAAATTGATGTGAGTCTCTCCTCAAAATGTGAAAAGGAGAGAAAGAGAAGAGGAGACTGGTCACGACCACTCTCAAAATTATTACGCTATTGATCCTCATACATTTTTTTTTGAGGATTTTGACTATCGTCCGACTCAAAAGTCATCTTCACAATCTTCCCAACCTTCCCTCCATATACAGAGATGTAGGAGTGTGACTTACACCATTCTCCACACTCCCTCTTGTCTCTCTCCCGATTCGGTTCCCAAAAAAGTACATGAGACTATATTAGCGAAAAATTAAAACACACTCAATAAGTCATCGTAATTTTGCTTGGAGTGTGAGAATGACACTCATTGTCACTCTCAAAATCTTCCATGATCCTTCTCTCAATCACAAATTTAAAATCCAGTTGTGAATCCGCATGGCTGTGTGTGTAGCTAGATAGAGTGAATATAAGACAAGGGTAAAAAAGGTTGGGACGACGACACACACAGATAATATAAAGTACACATCATCCTTCTCCTGGTATATGATATGAGAAGTACAGAGTGAGCAAAAAAAAGAGCAAAGGGGAAAAAAAGGTGTGGTTCTTTTTAATACTGTGGAAAAGCGTGAAAATAAAAACAGTATGTGACTCTCTGACATGGAGATGAAGATGAGGAGAAGAAGAAGAAGAAGAGGAGGATGAGAGGAGATGAAGAGAGGACTTGAACCATAGCTGATAGTGCACAACGATCCCCTCCACAACCAATTTTACAACAATTATGGCTTTAGAGTTCACGGTGGAAAATTTTTCTTAGTGTCTGACACTCTGTACAAGACAAGTAGATATTTAATTCTCAAGTCGAGTCGACAGTCAGACGTCGACACCCTCAGTCTCTAAACCCCGGACCGTTGTTTTCTTGGGTCTTGGTCTTTTGGTTTCTCCACCTATTTCTTCCCCTCATCCCTCTCTCTCTCTGTCTGTAATCCATTGTAACCTCTTAACTTACACACTCGAGAGTGCCTGTAGTTTGTACACAGTGCAAAACTTTGGAGAGTGACGTAAAAAAATTAAATTGTGAATTCTGCACAGTTCTCCCAATCCAAAAATGAGATATAGTCGAGGGTGACGATAGACATAAATCAGCTATAAAAATATATATGTAAGCCTAGGTCTGATCATCAGACTCTGATGTATGCAAGATAAATTTGTACTTGAATATTTGTACGCCAAAGCACATAATATTTTTGGTGTCACATAAACTAGAAATAAATTTGGACAAATTTCTGCTCTTCATTAAAATGTGAGTCTGGCTTTTGTCAGTTCTACTCTAAATAAATTAAAATACATGAAAGACGATAGTAGAAGGAAAGGAGAATGAAAATGGGGTAATATTGGCAAATGTGTGATATATATATATTGTCTTACTACCCCACAAAATGACACAGAGAGGAAGAACAATAGGACGGTTTTTTGTGAAAAAAATTGTAATATGCATGTACTAGTAAGTGCATGTTAAGACACACACACACAGAGGGAGGGGTGTGGACTTTTACCTCTGTGATAATGTGATTCTAGTTTACGGCATGATCCTCATCCTCAGCTGTGATGCTGAGGATATGTTGTACTCAGTATCAGTCATCCTACATGGAAATGGAGCGATGGATAATTTGATGGTGTGGAGTAAAATGTAGTTTAAAATGGTGTGTGTATACAGTATGTATACACACATAATAACAATGCAATGCAACATACAGAAGAAAACTGAAGGATGTGTGTAAAAAAGGGATTTTTTTGCGTACTCCTCTGCCTTCTGTCTATAGTATTCACATATATTATTATTTGTCTTTGGATATCTCGACTAGATTTTTTTTCTACCCCTTACTTCATCCTCCTTTCTTCTTCTTCCCTCCTTGTCTCTTTCTTTGACTGACTGTCTGATTCCATTTGCATTTTTGAATTCCGTTGTTTCTGTTAAAATCTTCTTCTTTGTCTCACATCTCTTGTGTTGTGTTGTGTCTCTGTCTCTCCTCATCCCAACGAGGAACCAATGCCAGCGGTATTTGTGTTACTTTGAAAGGAGGAGAAGAGGAACAATAAATATGTACTGCTCACTTCTTATTGTATACAATTCAATTCACATATTACACACACGCATACACTCACACTCCAATTTGAAGATACTGACACACACACACACACGCTGGGCATTACTTTGCCATTTAGTTGTAATCCCTCTCTTGCTATAAATACGTTTCTGTGCTGAGGAGGAGGATGGTGTCGAGGATGATGATGACAAGACAGGAGACGGCCAAATAAGCATATATTATCTATTAAAGAAACACACACACACACACAAGAAATGACAATTGAAGTTTGCTTGTGTGTACAGTGTGGAGCCATTAGGAGTTATTTCAACTAGCAAAATTCTTGGATGGATAATGTAGAGAGGGAGAGAGGACCGGAGGGGAAGGGAGAAAATTATAAAGGAAGACCACACGGGTACCCATAAGTCTCCACAGTCTTGCCTATCCCAAATCAGACTTTATCAGACAACAATTTACTCACAGTTCGTACCTCCATTTGACAACACACGACACACACGTTGTGTGTGTACCGTATTCATTACACACCCCACGTCATCTACAAACGAAGGTGTGGATAAATTATTTTAAATAATTTTCCTATTCGCACAATACATAGCATGGTGTAGATTGTAGATGTAAGAGAGGAATTATGAATGAGATTTCAATTTATTATCCAGTTCATACCGTGCCTTCATTTTCCAGTTCCTCTGTTACAAATTGCACACACACACACTGTCAAGTTGAGGAATTGGGATGGCAGGATGAAGGATTAAAACCCCATGAGATAAAACGTGTAATATCTTCTTTCATTCGATGTTCAAAGCATGTAAACTTTGTCTTAGCTGGACGCTCTCCTCTGATGGTCATCAAGATGAGTTTTGTTGTTGTTGTGAGACAAGTATTGGCTGTGGTTGTGTGTGTGCATTCATATTAAACAAGTCGTGGGGTTTAAGCAGGAGCTTAGTTAGGGTAATTTGAAGCAGAACTATGAACAAGAGTTTAGTATAAAATATAAAAGTATCTTCAACAGGGAAAGACTGTATGCACAGTTAAGGTTTCTCTCAGCTGTTTCAATCCTTCTACACACTACACACACACACACACACACAAGTTGTAACCCCTTACCTAAGGATTCTTACCTGAACTTCACAGTTTTAGAGTCTGTGGTGAGTTTTGTGTTGTGTGTCTGTATGTGTATGTGTGTGTGTGATTGTCTCTCTCATTTGAAATCAGAACAGTGAAGAACCCTGACACACAACTCTCTCGTTCTTTTTCCTCCCTTTCCAAAAGAGCAAGCACCATCGTCATCCTCCTCATCTCCTCCACATCTCATCTCATCCAAACCTACCTCTCCCCTCATTTGTTGATTTTAGTTCAAGAGAGGAAGAGGTTCTACACACAAAAGTGCAGCTCCGGATTTTTAATACACAAACACACACACACACAATTCTCACAGCAAGCCATTGCAGTGATTCTTGTTTTAATCCTGCCGCAACTCAAGAAGAACATCATTCTTTAAAAGTATTATTGATCATCAATTAACTCACCGCCAAAGGAAGGAATACCAAGGAGGAGAATTAAAATCACATCCATCTCCACACGTGCTTAACATTTTTTTCCACAGCTGATAAATAAAAATATTCATCATCATCATTATCATCATTTGTGAAGTCTTTTGTCTTTCTCGAGATCGTCTCCCTTCTTGTATTACTCTGTGTGTCCATTCGAATCATTTTTAATGTATTCAATGAACTTGTCAAGAGAACATTAAGAAGACAGAGAAAAAATTGAAAACTTGCTTTTCTTAATCTCTCTTTAAGCTAACGATAAAGTAAACTGTTGCTGCTGTTTTTGTTATCCTCCTCCTCCTCCTTGGACAATATATCTGTACACAGACATCTGTACACACACACACGATATTTGTGTGTGCCAGTGAGTGTGTGTGCTAGTCGTCGTCGTCGGTGGACAGTGTCATTAACTTTTGGGTGACGTTTTGGGCTGAAACGGTTCGAGTTTCTTGCCTTCTTTCATCATCTCCCTCTCTCTCTCTCATCCTCTCATCTTTGACTTGTTCCTATTAACATGAGTACAATATTATTATTATTATTCACGGCCATTGTTCCTCGTCATCACAACATTTGATCGCCAAAGCTTCCCATTTTGACAGCCTACCTGCATCCATCTCTCTCTCCTTGTTTGTTGTGCCCAACACACATCAAGTCAAATCTCTTATCTCTCTCTCTTCCCCCTCTCCAAGTTTTCCTCATCTTGAAAGTAAAAAGAAAAGCAAAGTGTGTGTTTATTTTTTTTTTCATAAAAAAATATATTATTATTCCTGCTCAGTCTTTCATCCTCCCCTCGGGAAATTTTTATAGGAATAGCGAGAGGGAGAGAACTCACAAGAACCCTTATTAGGACAGTCCGTGTCGAGTGGAGTGAACCCAAAGAGATCAAAAGATAAGAAGAAGAAGGAACTATTAAGTAATTTTACAATACTACGTTGTTCCGACGAGGGAGACAGAAACTTTTTTGGGAAATTGGGAAATTGTGAATTCAGAGAATCCTCCGGAAAATAAATTTTGAGTTGGAGTGTGTAATACCTGGGAAAAAAGTGTGTGACTCATTTTACAAATTTTTCAATCACAACTCAATTAACGAGGAAGAAAGAAGGAAGGAGAAAAAAAAATGAAGGGAATTAATATTCAAATGGGATCCGCTGTCTTTGTTACCATTGCGTTCATCATTTTACTCGGTAAGTCAAACGTTTATTATTTTTTTGGAATTAAAGTCAACATACTAGTTTTATAGAAGTAAGTGTATTAAATTGAATATTAAAAATTATGAGTTTTTGATGGGTATCATCAGTTTTCGTATTATCGGCACATGGCTGTGATTTGCTAACCCACATTTTTTCACCATTAAAGTTTATACTGTACAGAACTACACGCCTTCCTAAACTCCTTCCTCAATGAAATTTTTTAAAGTATATATTTTTTTACTACAACTAATTTTAATGACAGTTTATGATGGTCACTTGTTAGTCCATCGGAGGATAAAGAGAAGAGGAGAAAAAGAGGATCTCGGTAAAAGATTTTGATGTCATCGTACAATAAATTGTTATGAAGTCGAATGACGACGGGACATTTTTAATAGTATTGAATTAAAAGCAGTTTTGAGTTGACAGGTAGAGACAGACGGTTCAACTGACAATTTGCCACAGCCAACATAAAGTTGAGTTTTTTTCCCATTCACCTCAAATGAGGGATCATAAATGTAGGGAAAAGGAGAAGGATCGTGACATTGAGTATCGAGTAGAACTTGAATATTAAGATATTGGGAAATCAAATCAAACAAAAAAAGACTAAACATCAAAGGACAAATCAAAGAACTGGTTCAAAAATTCCCAACGTCATTTCTATCGGGTCGGCTCTACTCTTTTGTTTGTTGTACAAAAACAGAAAAGAAGAAGAAAGAAATAGAGACAGGGATTTGGATTTGAGTTTAGTGGATTGTTGAGTCAGGCCATAAAGTGAAGTTGACAAACATATTCTTCTTAATGATCTTTACCTCCTCAACTTGTCATAAATATTTGATAAAAGTCATATAGTCAACAAGACTCATTTCTGCGTGTGTGTGTATGAGTGAAAACCAACTATATATACTCAGTTCATAAATACGTATAGATGATTCTACATTGATCATGTAAATGTATTGAATTGGGATAGGACTGCTTCCTCATAAAATAGTGAATGATCCTGGCAAAGGCTCTCATTCATTGAATAAGCAGAACAGAGAGAGCATTTTGCATAAAATAATAAAAATGATTTGATATTTACGTTTTTGAGGTGTAGCCAAAGGTAGTCAAAGGTACACAATAGAAATTCTCTTGTGTTTTTTTGTATATAAAATACAAAGGACTTTTAATCTGTAGCGAAAAGAAAATCCTGTTCGTTCCCTGTCCCTTCTTTTTCTTTAGTTCCGTCTCTGTTTCTGTGTGTGTGTACTGTGTGTAAAAGAGGGTACATGAAGTGTTTAAAAAGTACAACAATATTGCGTGTACCAGTCAAGACAATACTAGGTTTTATGACTAAACTTGAAAAGAGTATAAAGTGAAGGGCTTTGTGGCGTCGTCGTGATGTCTTTTTGACTTTAACAATTTTAAAAAGGATTAAGGTATATATCCCCTTCCTTCTTCTTCATCTCCTTCTACCCTTGTAATTAGATTTATGTAACACACACTGGAACAGTCTCTCTCTCTGTCTCCACACACACAACGCAGAAAAATAAACTGTTCTAAGAATTGAGATTAGTCAGAGAAGTCAAAACTTCGTGGTTGCAGTGAAATGTCGAATACACGAGAAACTTCAAGTCGATTTTGTCATTGTTCATTCTCGTTTAACACACACACGCACAACAATATGGTGGAGGTATTGGTTTGAAAAAACGACTCACAACTTTCCTGACTTCACAAATTTCTTCCGAGTTCATTACTATAGGATATGGAGATTGTGCAATTTCTGTTTTCATTGTTATTTCCTGATCCATTTTTCTCTCTCTCTTTCACACACACATTTCAACGACTTATGCGTAATGGTGGAGCATATTATCCATGATCATGATTTGTGATGATCTTGTATGTGAAGCTCTAATTTCATAAACACACATACACACACACATGCTGAGATGGAATGAAAGTGTAATTTGGAAGAAATTCATAATTAATTTCGCTCCTCCTCCTTGATTAAAACATGTGATTGAATCAAAATCTCTCTTGTCCTGTGTGGCTAATCAACTCAAAAGATTGTGGTTCACTTGACCCTCTCTCCTCACACAATATGTACTGTAAGGTAAGTGTATCTACCTTATAGCTCATCAGCTTACACTACAACGTATGCAATGAAGATCAGAGAAGGATGCTAAGGATAAGAAAGTCAATGTCATGCCGTCAGATTAGAGAAGAAGAATGCTGGGAAGAAGGGATTGTGGAAAAATTTCAAAAAATTATGATGACTAGAAGCTTCTGTCAAACACACTCACTGTACATCCCTTTAAATTCACAAATACGTATATCATTATGATGGTTATGATCATATGTAAGTTAATGGTCCTGGAGAGAGAGAGTGAGATAATTTCCTCCACATTCAGCCACACACACAGTACAACACAAGGTGTGTAGGGAAAAGACAGAGAGCGGGAATTTAACCATGCAATTAATTTAAATCTGGTATGAAAGGTAACCATTAAAATCAACGCGTTTATTGAATATTGAGAAGAAAGAGAGACGGAGAGACAGAGAGAGATGAAAAAAATGAGAGCATTGTTTTGTGTTTGTGCACGTGTACTTTTGACGTTTATTACTAATTCCCCGTATACTACCCAAATTCCCTACCTCATGTATTGTACCTCCCTGTAGTATTTCCTTAACGAGGGGGCTCAAAAGAATATCCTACACAACAGTACAGAGTGTGTGTGTGGGGGGAAATAATATACAGCTACAAAACTATATTTTGCAACATAGTGGTCATAGCCATTTACTCTCATGATTGCTTGTCGACTACACTTAAGTATACAAGCTTCTTCTCTCTCTCTCCTTGTGTGTGTGTATGAATCGGTATGAAACGACTGCTGAAGCAGATGAGTCAGTCACAGAGAGAGAGAGAGAGAAAAGAGATGAGGATAAAGCAGAAGAAAAGCACATCGCGGCTAACGAGAATTTACAACAATTGGCCCATTAAAAAGAACGAGTTGAATCTGAATCCTTTTTTCTTCTTCTCTGTCTCTCTCTTTTTTACAGAGAAAAAAAAATTCACAACGAGGATGAAAACATTGAAGATCTCTTTCTCTGTGTGTGTGTGTGTTTGTAATATGTACAGTACGACATTATATGTGGAGACGGTATCAGTAGTAATTTATGTAGGTACTCTTTTGCCGTCCACTCGGATGATGATAGCTCGTAAATTGTATTTTTCATCCATCTCTTCTTCTTCCTCCTCCTCAGCCAGCCAACCAAGTAATTTCCCCAAGTATCTGCCATAATTTCTATATAATATTCGCGACTCGGCTAAATGGGGCCATGACCAATCAATCACATTTCATTATCTCCAGCTTCATTCCTTCTCCACCATATTTCTTACATTACACTACGCTACAATATATGTTATATAGTTTACATGTGAATGGCATGTCCATACCTATTCTGTCATCATCTTCATCCTTCCTCCTCCTCATCTCCCTCTAAATTCTTCCTCCTCTCTAATACAACTTTCCGTTCGTTATCAAATACATATTATTATGCAGGCAACATGTTAGCGCCTATCCCATAAGATCATCCTTATTGCTCTAATTCTAATCTTTTTTTCTCTTCAACTACCGGAATCTCACTACATACATGCAGTACACACACATGTGTGTGTGTGTGAGCCCATACTTGAATCCCACTACAAAAAATTGGGAGTATACTCTTCTCCTGTCTGTCGTCCCACACGCTAATTGCAAGTTTCGGTTTGGATGGATCATCATAATTATTGGCTGGCCATACCAATTTTCTTATTATTCATAATTATTATTTACAAAATTCATCCACAAAAAAAGTTACATATTCGCAACTACTTTTCTACACTTCATCTCTCTCTCTTAATTCTCTTCCTTCTTCTTCTTGAATTCACTCCTCCGTATTATCAAATTGTATTTACCTCTAACAATCTTCGTATTGTAGTCACCCAAAATCTTGAGCTGGTCAACTTGATCCTCACAACACAGCAAAACACAACACAGTAGATATGCATGTAACATGCAAAGCTGTGAACTCTCTTCACCATCAAAGTTTCATCTTCAAATCTCTGAGTGTGTGTGTCGCTGTGTGTGTGTACAACAGCATTGACCTGAAATTGTACACGACTTAAATTAAATCTGTACATTTCAAGTTTATATCACACACACAGTACACACACAAGACGGAACAAAATGACTTTTTGTAAATTTTAAGTTAAAGTAGCTGTAAATACCTTGTAAGTTTGTATCCTACAAGGAGGAAAAATCATCAGCACATCATTTACCATAATAGATAATGAGGGGAAATTAAGTCACTGTCTTTGTTCCTTCATTTTTTGCGAAAGTACAGTAATTCCTCTTTCTCATTTTTTGTATTATCCTTGTTGTCACTTTGTACTTACATGGGAAATGAGATGCTGACCTCTGCTATAGAGAGAGGTTGCTGTAATATCCAGCATTTAGAGAGAAGAAAAAATGTTAAAAAATGTTTTAATCTTTAAAGGATCGAGATCGTATCAGAAGATTCTTTTCACTCATTTTGTCAGTAGTACTAATAAGGGGTTTGTCGAGGAAAAAAAGGAAAAGGTGACTTTTTAATTGTTCCAATAGAAAAAAAATTCAATAATATCTTCCACTGATGATGATTACTTAAGTAGAATATGACCTGGTTCCTTAGCTTTTGCTTCTAGTAAAACGTGTTTGTTTGTTTTATCTTCAAATTAAATTTTTTCTCTTCTCTTCTCCTTCTCTTCTCATTCTCTTTCAAGTGAACTGAGCACAAGACAAAATATATTAAGTTGTACAGAAGAGGGAAAGAGCACATAATGATTTGGAGCTCCTCTTCTCTTCATCTTCATCTTGTGTCCAATTTACATGTGTACGATATATAATACAACATATTCGCAATAATTATTGCTGATGTTATTATAATTTAGAAAATCTTGCTCTATTGGATAAATAAATTAATCTACATGTACAATGAATCATAAAGTAGTTGAGAGAAGAAATTGCTGTGATTGGAAGGAAGAGGCTGTGTGTGAAAGAACAGAAGAATTTTGTTTTATTGGATAGTAATCTCGTTTTAATATCTTTCATGTGAATCTCACACAAATTTTTTTGACCACATGGCTTGGCTGGCCATGGCCCGCCTGAACGCTGACACTAAAGTCTCAAGAAGATCAAGATGAAGAATACTGAACGACTTGAATAATTCAAATTGAATATTAATTTCGCAAATTGAACCACATAATTGTATGTATTGTACACTCTCTCTCCACAGCCACACACACGTTCCTCTGAGAGGAACAAGAGAAAATTATTAGGAAATTAGGACAAAGGAAATCGAAAAAAAGGATGATACACAGTAGAACATCCTTCTCCCCACACACACACATACGCACTCAAATGATAATACAGATTATCCTACACTCTCTCAATTATATATTGGGTAGTAGTGTAAATTGTGAGTCTGATGAAGTATTTAATGTTTCATCTATGTCAGACTCTTCACCTATATTCGGTGTGTGTGTGATTGTACGTACGTACACACACACACACACAATAATCCCTTTCTTCTCTCTCTACAATTCCTCTCTAGGATTTTCAAGTTTTCTCTATTCATCGAAGGAGCAGGTGCCAGGCCGTCTCTCTTCCAAATGTAAAAAAATAAGTCAGACTGGGGTTGCCTACATCAACTCCTTGCTCTTTTTTTCTGTACACATCTGTATGTATTTACAATGTCCGTATGGAAGTACACGATCTGATTAATTTGACTCAGTCAAGATTTAATTTCTGATGAAAGTTCCTCACTCATTCATCATCTTCTCTCTCTCTCTGACTGTGTGTGTGTTGGATGTTGTTGTGGTGTGAAGAGCGATGTTGATGATGCAGTTTTGCCCTGGCCGGACCAGTCGGTAGTTGATAATTGAAAATCACTTCATTTCTAATTTTCAATTAATTCAATGCCATGTGGAAGTGTCAAGTCTAGAGGGGAAAAGAGTTTGGAATGATTTGATGTGTGTGTCTGTGTGTGTAATATATTTCTGTAGATGAAATCAATATATCTGCATGTTGTGTCTGTGTTGGCTGGGGTTGAAAGAGTGTTTGGAAGTGTGAAGAAGATTCATAGTAAACTAAATGGTTTTAGCAAGTCAAGTGATTTATCTCTTGTACCTTTTTTAATCAACATCAGCTGTGTACACCTGAAGTCTCAGGAGAGTCAACAACTAAACCTGAGTATCATCTTCAAGACTTCTTCTTCCACTTCCACTTCTCATCTCTTACAGTCCAACCTTAAAGCTACTTACTGTACTTGATTCCTTGATGCTATTAGCATATTAAACATTGATGTTGAAATGTTAGCCTAGTAAGTAGTCTACACATGCACATGCATGCACACATTGTATTATAGTAATGTACACTCCGTCTCATCATTCAAGACACATTTAATATTTTATTTAATTGACAATCTTTCCATCTACAGATAAATATAACACTTAACACACACACTCACTCTAGAACACTCTAGCCAGTTTTCCCATTTTAAACCCCCACTGTTCTAGTCTATACTTGTAGCTCTGGTTTTCTTTCCTTTCGCACGTCCATTTTGCATTGTCTGGTTTTGAGAGAGAGAGAGAGCGTAATGTAATGTATATAAATATTACTATTGTATATCCATTTGGGATGAGAAAAAAAAATACAATGGAAAATTCATGCTTATGCAGTTCATGTAAAAATCAAAAAGACGTGAGTAAATCAGCCATCAAAACTCAGGCCGACCAAGTGAAGAAAAAATTGTACATGTACAATATGACATAAATGCATAACGCCATTAATGTGTGTGTGTGTGTGAATATCATATGGAGCTGAGTTGAATGGAATTGAAGACTAGTTTTTGATCCTCCATACTCACATTACACACATACACACAGTCACAGCTTTATACAGCAAAAGCTTGTAAAAGTTTTTGGGTGAGACAGAATCACTGTGAGTCAAATTGTGGCTCTCTGACAATTGAACATGAGTGAATTACAATGTTTGTTAGAGAGAGAAAGAGATGGAAAAAAACTCAAAGTTGCGTTACAACAGGGCTTTGGACGGAGTGCATTCAAGGAAAACAGCTCTCTTAACACCGTCCTCCTCGTCGACTGAGGAGGAGGAGGATAGATAGATAGATATTGTTGTACTGTAGAGTACATTGTAAATGCACAATTATCCCACAACGGGAGAGAGTACACATTTAAACTATGCTGGTAGCATTTAGGATAATGGTTCTCTCCACTCCTCCTCCTCTTCTGCTGTACTTGAACCATGTCTTATTGGCATTTGACTTGTGTCTGCTCCTGTTCAACACAAGAAATGAGGGGACGGATGACGGTGTTGAATGTTAATTTTAAAAATGGAGACACAACAACACACACAAAGTTGTCCCATTGTTTTGTGTAGGACTCGAACTTGACTTGCTACTCCATTTTTAATTGTCATAAATTTGCACTTTCTTATAAACTATTAATTTATTTAAGAAAAAATTTTCATTGTACAATGAAAGGGGTTGAACGGAGGCTACTGGGATTGTGTTTCTCTACACACACAGTATATAATTATTTAGCTTATCAATTCCGCTACTTCAAAAACTATTTTGTAGCAATTCAATCAAAAGAGGAATCTAGACATACCGGACGGAGATTTACTTTGTATATTGTTCTTGTTAATCTGTTTTGTACAGTATAGGAGTGAGTGTGGATGTGTGTGTGTGATGAGACTAATTATGATATAGCTAATTAAATAAATATAGGTGACTAGCCTTTCTTACATTCGTGTGTCAGAACTTTATTACAACTTTTTCCCTAGAGGCTAATCCACAACAGGGCACTTCCATTATAAAGTTGCAGGAAATCCACTTTTCTTCCTCCTCCTTCTTCCTCTCTTCTCTGTCTTCTCAAAACTGATTTTCTGAATCGTAATCGGAAACTCATCCTGTTTTCTTAAAGTGGGGGATGGATATTCCTTACCTGTACATTACAAGTGTGAGTGTGTGTGTGGAGGAAAGAGTCATAAAAATTTTCAACTGTTCATTGTCAAAAGTGATTTCTCTTTAATTTTTTCTTTCTCTCTCTCCCCCAATCTAGTTAATATACTTGTGGTGGTGGCTACTAATTACTATTTACTCTATATAATGCTGTTTTCAGGAATTTGACATGCATATACAATATACAGGCGAGGTACACACAGCACACACACATATCGATACACTGATGTGTGTGTGACGTGTGTGCTCCTGTTAATTGCAAGTTTCAGAGTAAAAACTAGGTGAAAAAATTTGTTAGAAAATTGATGATCCTCCCTTCCCTCCTCCTCCTCTTCATCATCAACAATTCACAACATTTTGAATATCCATGTGCTAAAAGCATTTTACAATTTGCAATTTCCTGACTCTGCTTTTTTTTCAAACCGTACAATGTAGTAATTGTAAATAGCTTTATTTATAAATGACTCTCCTCCTCTCCTTAACTTCCCCTCGTGTCAAAAAGATTGGCATCAGAGTTTGGGATGATGTGAAATATTTTTGACACTCACTTGCAAATTTCAAATAATCAAATGCAATTTGCATAGCAGTATTAAAAAAATACTGTCCATGTACTGTACCTACATTATATTATGCATTAGCTGTACGGGCATCAGAGTTCTGAGAGTAAAGATGATTCTCCTCCTCTCCTGTGCCAATCTTGCACAATGCAATGGGAAATAATGGGAATTGAAGTTGAGGTTGAAAGGAACCCGAGGAATTTTTTGACATGATACTTGTTACCTTCACAGTTGTTACTGTTCTCTGGAATGAATTTGCAAATTGTCTCTCTTGATTATGACCTTTTGTTTTTTTTTTCACCTCGTTTTCCCGAGAATCCTAGCTATGCAGATTATAAGTGTGTGCATTGTACATGTATGTAAATATGTTGCACAGCACAATTTGTACTGCAATGTACATACAAGTTCATCATTACGATCTTAAATATGACAGAGTCTTTGAGATTTTTTTCCCTACATCCTCGAGTATTGAAATTATTATTGGAGGATTGAAGAGACGATTCAGGTCTTCATCATACAAATGTAAAATAACACAACAACAAGGGACACACGGCACTGCGTGTGTGTGTGTGTGTAAAGTACTCTTTAAATTTATGTACAGTGTGCACTGCTTGACTGCTCTTGACTTTTTGGTGTGTGCAGAGTCAAGAAAATATTATCATTTGTGTGTATGTATTGCAAGAAGGATCAAATGGGAAAATACATAGCACTGCCATGCCATTTATATGTTTATTGTTCTGATCCTCCAAAGGAAAGGATTATATAAGCGGAAGCTTTTGTAGAATAAATTTTCTTTCCTCTTTTTAGTATGCATATTTTGACTAGACTTGAATTGCACATACTTACATTTGTAGCGTACATGTGTGTGATTAGCAGTATAGTATATTCTAATACATATGACATACGTGGAGAGAGAGACATGATACTTGAGTGAATATTATCCCTCAATTTTTCCCCCCATCATCTTCTTTACAGTCATTATAGGGGGCAAATGCGTGCCATTAGTTTGTCTTTCTTTTACTCAAAGATCAATGATCTTATTCCTGCTCCTAATCTTCTTTATACTATACAAATACATGTGTACGTATTATATATGCAGTAATATCTCTCTCAAGACATATACTATAGGGAGGAGGAGAGGTGCATCAATTTACACAATCGCACAATCATTTATACCATTCATAATCCTCACCATGTTCTTGAGCGTGTATTCACTTACTCTTTTTTTCAACCCTCAAGTATTTGACTTAATTAAAGACACCGGATATGCGGATAGCCTATCCTCCGGTATTTAGCGAGGTAAAATTTCATTGCACTTTCCACACAAGATTTGTACTGAGTGCAGGGTATCAAATCAACGGTTGTTATGCAGAATGATTCTGCCAGAATGGAATGAAATTATACCATATTTTTTGCTAAATTTAGCACGAGGTACTCCATTTACTTCACACATTTTTCACATGTCATGGGAGGTTGTCTCGAAGCTCTCGAGGAAAATCTCCCATTTTAATATTCCTCTATACAAAATATTTGGGGCTGTCAAGTGAACAAAAAAGAAGAGATGAGAAGAATCATTTTGATACAGCTTTTTATAATCCCTATTTCATTTGACTCTCTCTCTCTGTACATATGAATCACCTTCCCCCACACACAAAAAAGAATTAATCGTTTTTGCTCTTCTCCACCTGTAATCTGTGGTTGGAGGAAAAATGGCTCAAAGTCTGAAGTTTAGAAGATTTACAACATTTTGTTCATCTTTTTATACCCCTTTCTTTTTAGTTGGACACTGATAGGAGGGAGGAAGGGAAGGAAAGAGAGGAAGGACGTGGAGAGAGTTTAAATGCACCAAATGTTTACATTACACAAAGATGAACCTTTTTTCACTTGTTTTATTGTACTCTTCCGGGTACAATCTGAATTACCATTTTATTGTTGTAGTTGGTAATGTCTCTCTTTCACTTTTGAACCCATGTGAAAGGACGAAGAGGGAATCTTTTTATGTCACTTCTCGACACAAAGAAAAGTTTAAATAATTTAAAGGGATTTTTAAATACGAGGCAAAAGGGTTAAATGTATTTACATGTAATGTACACCAACAAAATTGAAGGGTTTCATTCTCTGAAATATATCAGAAAGAGAGAGAGAGATCTCAGGAAAAGTTTTTAATAGTCAAGATTTTCATTGTTGGAGTAGGTAATGACATGATGTCCGGGGGAAGACAAAAGGAAGTTTTGATGGGTTAAAAATAATAACAACAAATTTTTAGTTGGAACACATCTTAAGTGTGTGTGTGTGACGTGTAAACGATCATAAGTGGAAGCATCATCGTCCTCTCTTTTATACAGTTAGGATTTTAACAGAATTTTTTTATTATGATTAAAAATAAGCCGAAAATGACTACGATACCGTGTAATATGAGGAGAGGGAGGGATTTGGCACTACCATAATAATATTATTATAAAGAGAGTACATGTGTGTACATTATTGTTCGAGGGAAATGTTAGCAGTCCGTAAAGAGTGTGTGGAGGACTTTTGGTAGAGCCCTTATAAAAATTTATTGAGACTGTAGACACCACTACAATATATTTTTATATCATCTTCCTTATTGTGGTAAAGTTAAAGTCATTGTCTGAGTGAGTTGTGGTTGGGATTTTGCACAAGTGAATTATCCCGTACGTATCATAATCATGGAACATTAAACTTTTCACAGATTACGGCATTTACATCTTTCCCTAGAAATCTTGTTCATCATCAACGTCATTCTACTCGTGTGGATGAGACTCATCAAACGTTTTGGCAACGAGCCATGCTTCAACATTCTCTCTCCTATTTAAATTGAATACTTTTGAATTATTTTCATAATCAGTATCATTTTTCAGTACAAATTAGAAGGGGGTCATGTTGCAATTGTTGCATTGGCTGGATTATCAATTTCAATGAGGATTATTGATTTTTATGTCAATTTATACTGTGTGTACAATAGTATGTGAATTTAACCGATCTTACATTGGTGTCCTTTTTATTGATGAAATTTACAATTTTATTGCAAAATTTTTGTTACGGATAGACACACATCCTTAAAGTCATTCCATATCTTCCCCCTTTCGTTTGAAAATGATTTCTTTGTCTCTCTCTCTGGGATATTGAAAGTTGATGGAAGTTCAATCGATGATATTTATTATTGTGGTTTGTATGGTTTCTGGGTTTATTGATTTAGTACAGATTATTGGTGGAGTGTGTGTGTACAAATATTTAAAATTAGGTTAAATTAAACCTTTGTTTTTTCCCACCGTGTGTGTGTTCAATCTTTTAGTTAATAGTTTTTGTGAGACACAAAAAAACCACAGGATTTGTGTATCATCCTTACTAACACAGTCTAACTACTCTCCTGTATTTACACAATGAACAATGACAAATTTTATGTGTGTTGTGTGTAAAAACCTTTTGTTTTACTCCTCTTCTCCAAAAAACATGCAGACACACATGTAAGATTTTACCATGTGTTTTGTATCCACCATGATTTTACACTGCTCTTATTTTATTAGCTGTGCCTCTGTCTCTGTTTGTTGTGTAGTGTGTGTGTGTCAAAATAATTTAGTTAACGAGGAGGATGATGCAAAATGTTTTCACAGCTCACTAGTCTCATCATGACCGATCGTCATCAGTCAATCCTGTCTTTTCCCCTCTTCAGCCAAAAATACAGTTTAGAGTTAAAAATCTTGGTCATAAAAAATCATGTATTAGTTTAAACGGTCCAACATTATTTGACTTTGAGCTTGACTACATCTGATGCATTCGTAGCTGTGTCGTGTGTGTTCAAAATTTACCATAGGATTTGCCACACAACAGTTCTGTGTGTGTGTGTGTGTAGCCTGTCCAACAGATGAGTGTGTGTAGCCTAATGAAGTACACTTTTTTCCATTGTAGACCCACGAGGAACGTGGTATGGTGTTCATAGGAAACCAATTAGGAACGCCACATTGATTCCCTCGTTCAAGTCCGTCAACAATCTAAGTGGGTGGTATTCTCTAAATTTTTTTCCGCTCTGTACCCTACAAGAAGAATGGAAGGAGAATCAAATTAGTTGTGTGCACACACACACATGACACACACATGACGAGATGATATTGGGACAAGATAATAAGATGGATGAATATCACATCTATTTTACATTGTACACTGTAGAGAGAGAGATGAGGGATAAAATCCTTGGGGATACTTCATGTTGCGTGAGGCCTTATGGTGATTGTGATTGTTGAGGATAAGTGTTCTGCTTCACTTGCTCAATCAAATTATAACAACAACAACAACAGCATCACTGACGTTTTTCAAACAACGAGGCTCCAGCCCAAATTCCTTTGCCCTTCTGATTGGTTCAGAGAATCTAGAGGAAGAGGGGCAGTGTAAAAAGAGTCTTTTTCCGTATTAATTAATCGGGTTCTTTTTTATACTCCTCCTCCTCCTCTCAATTCTAATGTAAGATGATGTGAGTCGTTAGTGATCAATCGTGAGTGACGGTAGGTCGGCTTGCTCCTGTTTACCTTCTCTGAATATTTGTGTGTGTGTGTGTAGCTTCCAGCTGAGATGAACTACCTTTATTTTCAACAATACCCAATTGCAAAAAAGCAAGGCCCCATTCACATTCTCTCTCTCTCTCTCTTGATTTTTATGATGTGTGTGGAGTTGTTATTTCTCAAAAATTATGTGTAATGTAAATTTTTGTGAATGCCGGATCCCAACTTGTTCCATCCATGTCAGAGCGTGGGAATTGAAGTGAGGAATGGGATGCTGAAGAATATGGAGAGAGGAAATTAGGGGAATTTGTAGGTAAATAGTTAGAGTCAACAATTTGACTACCAAAAAAAATAATATCATTATTTATGACATTATGAAATGACAACCACGTCCCCTCGTTCGTTTTTTGTTACTCCTGTCTCTCTCTCTCTCCTCCCCTTGAATGCAATTCTTTCTCTCTCTCTTTCTCTTTCTGTGTTTTTGAGACGGTGTCTGACGACAGGAAAAATTGTGTGTTGTAAAATTGCGATTATTCCAGTTGAAATTTAATTTGCAATCCCCTCCCCCCATTCACACACCACACCACACACACAGCACACACAGGCAGACACACTCATAGACACACACAATGTAAAAACAATCTGACAGAATGGGGGGAGGTCAAGTGTTTTTCTTCTAATCTGTTGTGTCAGTACAGGACTTGTTCCTTCTCCTTCTCTAGTAAATACTCACAAATGTTAAAGCGTACAAGAGACATGAAGACTCTTTTCGAAGAAAGATGAGGCACAAACATAATATTGTATGCAAGTGTGTGTGTGTGATGTGGCTCTCGTGTGTGTGTGTGTGTTTTTCACACATTGCATTTTGCCTTACTTTACCATACCGTGTCTGTGTCTGTGTAGGGAAAATGTGTGAGGAGAAGATTGTGTGTGTGTGTGTGTTTTGAAGGTAAAGGAAATTCGACAATTGTTTTTATTCTCCTCTTCTCGCGTCTGGCTTCTTCTACTTGTGCTTACGGTAGTTAGTTGAGGAGTATTGCATGCACCTGCAAATTAAGGTATGTAGGAAATTTGTACAGATGATAAACCATTTAGGATTTTTTTTGTCAACACAAATGGCAACGGCAAGAGGAGGATGAGGAGGAGCAGACAAAAATCATCATCTATGCACACACACACACACTGACTGTCTGAACTTCTGGGAAATGAACCCATGCAGCTATTAGAGTCAATTGCTAACGATGTATCTACACACACACAGGGACAGAATGCATCTCCTAGATTACTTGCATTAAAAGTTGGCCCATCACTGCAAAAATGTCTGGGACTCACTGCACTCTTACATTATATTACATTGTGGGGTACAGAATTAATGCAAAAGTAAATAATTCTGAATGCATCTCCTCCCATTAAACATTATGAGTAGCCCAAGATTCAAGATGAGGATGATTGGGACACATGTGGTATTTACTATTTTTGTTGGGATGTGTGTACAACCTCTCGACTTCTAAAAAAAGAAACTCTCTGGGAGGAATTTTTGTGTAGCTACAAAGTTTACAGAAAAAGAAGATGAATCAGGGATGATGATAATGATAATGAAGTGCACAAATAAAAGTGTGAGAATTTGTATAATGATAATATTATTAAGTTGAAAGGAATTTGGGTATCTTGGGCATCTACAACCCAGAATACCTTATGTGATTTGACATTAAATTAATGTAAAAAAGACTAGGGTAGTGGAACCATCATAATAATGAACTTTTTTCTCTCCTCCCTTTCATATAATTAAGAGTCTTTTTTCTCAATTCTATGGAGACTGGATTCATTTCTTTTTCTTGAAGGAGTCAACTACAGCTGGACTTTTGATGAGTGTGTGTGTGTGTGAATTTGTGCCGTGTGAATTTTGGCAAATTGAAAATGATCATCACACCGTAATAATAATCCCCAGTTACTTTATTTATGATTGTGTAGGTTGTGCAATTATGACAATGAACAACGGGGGGAATGACGACGAAATGAGAAAATCAAACTATAGCTCCTCTCTGTGTACTTACATACATACAGAGGAGAGTAGGACCTTTACACACAAAATACATACATTAAAATAATTTAGGTTAAATTCCCCATCCTTTGTTCCTTCTACTCCTACTGCTTTACTCCCTTTTGTTTCCCAACAGACACACACACACACACACACACACACAACCAGTTCCCGGAAAGGAATCCAGTTTACTATATCATGACGCTCACACACACACACACAGCACATCACAGTATATACGGATGATACTAATTAATACTAATTAGAGAGACAGAGAGAAGAAGAAGACATTTTCTTACTCCATTCTTCTTCCATTCTGTACGGACACACATGAAATTAAATATTTTTCAATTGAAGTAGAACAAAACTTTTCCCTACTCTTTACCATGTACGCTACTATCTGCACTACGACCGTAAACTCTCTACTTTTGAACAACTTTGAACTTGAGTTTTTATGATTAACAATTTTTGTCTGTATACTGTTTGGCCATCGTGATTTTAGTTTTGGAATTTCCTTTTAAAAGAAATTTTCGAAGTTCCTCTCGACCCCTTGTATCCCATTTGGTTGTTAAGTAGTGAATTTACAGTACACACACACTGCGTAATAGTCGACATGGACATGTAATCGGAGATTGTATTATATAAATAAATCTCGTCAGATTGAACATCATCATGTAAGACATGGAAGGGAAAAGAGGGAAGAGATCTCTTCGAGAGGAGGAGGAGACATTTTGAAAAATAATTCATTTTCCTCGTGGATCTAACTGCATTCGGAAACCACATAATCGCGAACAGTTGGTTAAATTTCAATCTCAGTCTATCATGAAATATCACGATCTGGGAAACAGTTACGACTGTGTAACGACGTTCAAACAACATGTCGAACCAAACCAACCAACCCAACAATAGTCATTTTTGACAGTCAACCCAACTCTTGTAAAACGTACGTCTGTACGTAAATAGTAAACTCTGTAGAGCGAGAGAGTTTAATTTTTCCATCTACTCCCTACAGACTTTGTCTGATACTCATGTACAACATCCATTTACGTTGTGTCCATTGCAATCCATTCGTTTCGAGTATGACGGGTTTTTTTTAAAACTTTCAACAGAAAACTGATGTCACTCGATTTCGACTCACCCACAGTTTTCCAGTTGTAATTGTTTTCCTCCACTAATTGTGTTACTCTAAGTACGGGGACCACTTTTAGCACTGTCATCCAAGAAAAGAAGTGAAATGTGATAAACCAAAGTAGAGTTTAGTTGACTTGTTGAGTGCCTGTGTAAATCGTGGCCCGTCCAATGTCACATCGAAGTGTGTTACCCGTTGAGAAAAATGGAATAGTCAATGTTGAGATGTCTGTGTATCATTATGTATTATTGTAGATGAGGATTGATACCCTGGGATCTCTTAAAGTGTTTTAGAGTGTAAGGATCATGTATATTTCAATTGACTTTGATAGAGACAAGACCGGTATGGTTAGAATAGGTTCTCTTCTCCTCCTCTCTTCAACTCTTCTCAGTTTATAAAATAACTCGTTTTCCCTCATCATATTATGATAATAATATGCTATTAAGATCTTCAATTGCTGTATTACTTCCTTACTATGTACACACAGTGTATTCTGTTGTGTGGTATTAAATCTCTATTTTGTATTATTATGGAGGCGTCATATATTATATATTTTATGACTAGTTCTTTGCTTCAATGAAATTTCAATTTAAATTCCCTGGAGTGTAACACACACAACACACACATATACGTACAGTATTGAAATACATGTTTGAGGATGCCGAATATGATAGGTTAAAACAATGCCGATCCTTGTCAGGATGATTGTTGCATAATTAGAGTCTCTGTTATGAGTGAGTGTGATGGAGTATTATAAAGTTATGAAGAATTAGATTAGATTATGAGTGAGACTTTCAGTTTCAAAATAATTGGTCATTTACGACTATATGAGTTATGATTGAATTTTAATTTCATGTGTTTTTATGTTTGTGATTACAGGTGAGCTTCAAGTTGATGCGGCTGGTTATTCAGCGGAAGCGTCTTCGTGTCCACGTTCCTGTCCCAAGGTTAGTTAGGTCATTTTTGTATATAAATGTAGTCATTAGGACTCATAAAATTGTTTTTTTTATTTGGATGACCAATTTCGTCCTTTTATAGTAGATCATTACAAAGTTGTCATCAGTACTTCACAACTTTCACTTATTTTTAAAATTCCTATTTCGAGGAATACAAGACTGTCGAAAATTAAAATGAATGTCATAATTTAAGTTCTTAGTTGCTAATCTGTAAATTCTCCTTTTTTATTAAATTTTCAGCTGTCAGATCCAGTTTGCGGTTCAGGTGAGCCAAAGAAACATATTTCTTTTTTAGTTGCATTTTTCATCACTGTGTAGAGACGCAGAGAAAGTAACTTTCTCCAAGTAGCTAAGCTACATTCTTTTTCGTTATTTTTCTGTAAACAATGTTTTTAGCAATGAGTTTTTGGAGTCAATTTGTTTTTCAAGCTGTTCAATTAATTGTCCTTAAATTTCATTTTAAATTAACTTGTTGTTGTTGATTCCTTCCTCAGATGGTGTCATATATGCAAATGATTGTGAAATGCGTCGACGAACATGT
This sequence comes from Pygmarrhopalites habei, assembly GCA_009870185.1. Taxonomy (NCBI): domain Eukaryota; kingdom Metazoa; phylum Arthropoda; class Collembola; order Symphypleona; family Arrhopalitidae; genus Pygmarrhopalites; species Pygmarrhopalites habei. The sequence goes on from WJFB01000576.1 coordinate 25,530, forward strand.
GGTCGAGGTGAGTATCAAAACAATTGTGATTCAAATTAATTAGTTTTTACAATTCCAAAATTCAGATTCTCTCTCTAAAAATACACGATCCAAATTGGGATTTTATGCATCAAAAATATCAGCAATTTAAATTTGGACAATCCTTGCTCTTTGACAGACGTCAATGACGTCTGTCTCAAATTCAGTGCAGTCCATTATCAGGAAAAAGGCTTCAATTTCCGAAGGTCATTTGGATTTAATGTATAGTTAAAAGTCAAAAATAAAAAGAGGATGTTGTGCTACAAGTTGAACTATGACAGTCAGCCTCGTGTAATGACGGAAGATTTATAGATAACGACGGGTTTAGGCAATAATTATTGAATTTTATTCCGAGACCAGACACACAGACAAACTCAGCTGACTACGGTTGGGAGTGCAAGTAGGTAAAGAAAAATGAGAGAGAGAGGAGTAATTAAATTAAAAATAGTACAAGCAATGGAGGGAGGGCAGAAATTGCATAGAGATGACTCATTTTAAAAAATTTTATGAGTGACAGTCACGATCTCGGTAATTATAGACGAAGAAGAAGAAGAACGGTTGCGAGTAGCCGAGTAGGTATTTGTCAGAGAAGGGTTGTAATTAAAAGGAATGAGGAGCTCAGATCGAAATGAAATAATCTGAATCACGACCTACACGCCGAAGTAAGATCTGTATTGGTTAGAAAAGGTAGTCTACACAATAGATATGAAAAAAATGGACTCAACTTGCAACATAACTCATAAATCATGTGTTTGTCCTAGAATACCGTCAATGACATTTATTAGTGATCAGTCGGGCAGTTCACCCTCCATTCAATTAACTCAACCATCACTTTTCTACCTGTATTTACTCTCAATCTTCTTTCTCCCCTCATAATGTTTTCAAGAGGAGGAGTAATGGATGACGAGGTTCATCATTATGGAACATCGGGCGTGTATGTGTGTAATAAATAGAATTCTTTGTTTCATATAGGACAGTGAGAAATTTCAATCAATTCAGGTTCTACCTGTCAAATATTCCAGGTGTACAAAATACAGTGTATGTATGTACGCGTGTGTGTGTGTGATGGAAGCGAGTAGTGTGAATGTATGTTTGTAATTTGCACTGTGTAAAATAATATGAGACTCCTTCTCCCTGTCAACTTACTAATGAATGAGAGACTCAAAAGCCTTTGGCAAAGAACATTTTAATTTTTTTCTCCATTCTTCACCACACCTTTCCATGTGAGAGAGTACATAAAGTGTGTGATGTGCAATGTATTGGAGAACCATTTGATTTTATGAGGATGATGAGCAAGGAATCAATCAAATGAAAAAATCGAGCACTTTGTCACATTTGCATATTTAATATTTGATAAGAATTGGATACCGTAGAGAGAGAGCTAGAATGTATAATAGAGTTACATATGTACATGTAGTTTTGATCATTGCTGTTCCTTGACGGATGCTTTGTCAATCTGACGGTTTGTGAAGTAGCCGGTGAAGTGATTTAATTAATGAGTACACTGTCTAATGCTCAGTGTCTGGCTTGTTGGATAAATAGCCCATAGACACAAAGTATACAAGTAGGGGAGAGAAGAGAACGGATAAGATGAGGATGAACAACAAGTTGGAATCAATACAAGGTGGATCATCAATTTTTGTGAAATACTTTTTTTACAGCTGTTCGAGCTGTGAGACTAGACATGTGTACACGGACAATTGGGAATGATCGTTGCCAGCACAAGTAAGTTACTTATTAATCTCTTTGTGATTCAATGGGGGTTCTAAGTCTCACTTTGAAAACTAAACTAACATTCATTTCATTGGGGTTACATAAAAATGTGGAACAGAAATGTGATTTTTTTTCCTCACCCTGTAACATAACATAATCATTAAATAATTACACTGAGTGAGAGGTTTCAAAACATTTTAAGTAGTATGTAGTAAAAATGTTAAATAGGCCATTAACAATTAGACAAAAATTTTATCTAATCCCTTTGGAACCAATTTGTACTTGTTAATTTTCACAGTCTTGTTGTTTGTTAGTGCTAACTATCATTAAATCGTGCTTGTTTGTCTTGGCTTGATTTATTTGTTGTTGACAACTTTTGATTTCATTCTAAACTACTTGTTTTCACAGTTGACACAGTCAACAGGTTGGACTCTTGGTCTCTGAATGTCTCTTGTTTTTAGTGCCTCTTAAAAATGTTCAAATGATGTTTTGTAGTGGAATTAATGAAAAATTAATGTTAATTGACGATTTTTTTCTCTCCTCTCTCTTTAGATGTAACAATGAACATGATCCTGTGTGTGCCTCTGGTGAGTCTTGTTATGAAAAGTGATAACATAATTCAAATGAAAAATGTGTGGAAGGAAGTAGAAAGTTTGAAACAATGAGTTTTTAATTCAATTTTTATTCTTTTTTTAGACGGACGTACTTACCTGAACAAATGTATACTTCAAGTGGAGATTTGCATGTGAGTGTTGCATGTTGCATTTCCATAAATTTTTCTAGGTTATCAATGACAATTTGTTATACTACAGGTTGACTACATATGTGAGTGTGTAGTCACTATTCTTGTTCCAGGACATGGGTTACAGGGAAATCAAAACTGACATTTAATATAGTTCAGTAGGTTGAGAAGATTCTCTCTCTGTCTGTCTGTACATATAAATATAAAGATCTAAAATAAAACTTTCGAAGAGAGATTTATCTGTTTGATCCTTCACACACACCAACCGTCATTGTTAACTACACTAATAAATTTTGCCCGTCCAAACACACAGTGATTGTCAATTGAATTGACACATACACAGAGCATTGTTGTTATTAATATTAACAGCATTTAAAATTCTACAAGATACCCCCTCGATCACTCTCTCATTGTCTTCCTTATATTTGTGGGTTAAGAGCGCACTTACTCATACAAAATATTAGTTTCTTCTCTATCTCTCCTGATTGATAAGGATGATCGAAAGTAAGTGGAGTAAAAAAGATTGTGTGAGGAATCCTCACTGAGGATGAAGATGATTGAGAAGGTGTCCGTATTCAAGAAGAGAACTATCCTTTTAAAAGTACAATATATCTATTTATGTATAGGAGTTGCACTTCATGTCATGAAATTTGCACACATGTCTAACTGACTCCATTGAAATGTGAAGACGACCTGTGTAGACCAAAAAAAACTCTTTTGTTTTTTCTCCCCTTCTCCGTCCTTAGTCTGCAGCACGTATTTGAGAGATCAATGGATTGCACATCTGTCCATACATATTTAATGATCGTACATATTTGTTTAAAATACTGAGTGTGTGTGTGTGAGAGAGAGAGAGGAAAAATCTAATGCATGACTTCCCTGTCCATCTTTTTTTATGCTGTAAATTCCCTCGACATTGACATCTAAATCAATAGGTAAGAGTCAGGACTAACAAAGTGGCTTTGTACCGGTAGACAACAATAAGAAATACAATGTGTGTGCATGTGTGTGTAGTGAGAGGAGAGGAGAGGAGGAGAAGCCAAGAGGGCAAAAGAGATGTACAAAAATGAAGGATACACTACAAGAAGAAGTGCAAGATATACTAATACTAATGTGAGTATATTCAGTGGCATTATTGGCAATGCCAATAATGTGTGTGTGTTAGGATGACGTGATGTGTAACACTTGTTTCACAGACACACACACACAAAATCAGAGAGAGAGGGAGAGAAATAGTAGAAACAAACATCTGCTTCTTTGACAAGTAGATTTAGGACAATAAGACTCATCGCGTGTTCACAAGTTGAACTTGGAATATTAAATAAAAATATTGACCATTCATGGTGTGTGTTTGTGTGTGTGTGGAATTTTATTCAAGACACACAACAAAAGCACACGAAAGAAATATAATATTGTGAGTTGAATTAAATTATGCCACGTATAAGTTTATATTTATTATTATGGACATTGGAAGACCATATAACTCCCCTTGTTTTCTCCTCTTTTGTGACAATGACCGTCTCCTCCTCCACGACAAGAGGAGAGTCAATAAAAACTCTTTTCTCTTCTCTCTCTGTAGTTGTTTTCAGAAAATTGAAGTCTCATTTAGACATTGTGAGTAGTTCACCCTCTCCTCCTAACCTAGACTAACTTTCAGTCAACTCATTTTTTTCATGTATGTATAACAAAAGAAAATGACAACATTTTCTCTCTCTCTCTCTCTCCTTGTTTCAATCTTTGTTCTTGAAGATTCTCCCTCAAAATCCTGAATCGAGTATAATTTCTTGTTTCCTTGACTGACAACTCGCAAATTTTTTTTTGACATCAAGTACTCTTGTTATGGATCTTGTATCCTCGAATTATGATGAGTTTTCCTTTAATGTCTCTCATAAATCAAAGTTTTATCTTATTTGAGACACACACGAGAGAGAGAGAGGAGGGGAGAATTAATATAAAATTTTATTTACCTACTTATGTCCACAATGCACTTTGACAATATATGTATTTACAATCAAAGCTTGTTCTTCTACATGAGCTCATAAAAATAAAAGAAATAAAAACATGGTGTACACACACACACACACGAGGGACGAGGGAGAGACAAAGTTATGGGCCAAAATCCTGTCTTTTTCGTGCATATCAGATTGTCGTGCAGATCGTAAATTTTTTCGACATCTTTCCACTACTCTCGATCCTCTTCCTCCAATTCTGAACCATGTGTCCAGAGTGCGGAACACGAGAAGTGTAAAGATTATTGTATTTGTGCAAATTGTAATCTTCTTACTAGGTGACTACTACTACTACACAGTACATTATCGACTTTATCAAAGTCAAGAGAGAGAGAGAAAGACGTCGTGTCATACTAGTTTTAAAAAGAACTAGTTAAGTTCATACCTCTTTACCTTTAATTGATAAGATGATAGGAGAAGAATGTTTTTGTTCCCAAAAATACAAAGTTTGGGGTAAAATGGTTTACATACTGTACAGACACTAATGTAACAAAGTACCTAGTTTTGAGGACGTGAGTGCAATTAGGAGAATGTAAATAACTGAGGTAGATTGATGTGTACAAATTGTTCATGTCTTATTTTATGGCTGCCGTGGGTGAGATTTGTTGACATGAATCTTGACATTATTCTCTTTTTTTCTGCCATTTTCTAGGAGGGGGATTGTTCCGGCTCATCCAGGACCCTGTCTCAATGTGACTGCCGCTTCACGTGAAAGTAAGAAATATTTTCCCCAATTAAATTAATTGTTCTAACAATCTGACTGTTCAATAAAATAATGTGTGTGTAATTTTTTACTTTGAAAGATTGTCCTGTATCCTGCAAATATGCACCAAAGGATGGTCCAATCTGTGGATCCGATGGCAATGTTTACAAGTAAACTAAAAATTTTGTTTCAAATAAGATCAGATAAGATAAATTGATAGAGACATTAAATATGACACACAATTTCCCTTCACCAACTTTTTCTCTTCTCACAATTTTCTCTTCTCTTTTGAAATTAGGTCAACGTGTGACATGAAGTTCCGAACTTGCGGGTGAGTTAGTTACTTTACCTAAAAACAAATAGTTGTCTTTCTCAAAAAAAAAGTTTAAAGACACACACACGCACACACATACATATCTGCATCATGTGACGGTTAATTTGATAACAAGGATTGTGCGTGAATGTCAATAAAATTGGACAGAATGAGAGGAAGACGATGAAAGGGTTAAATGTGTTTTGTTCTTTGAGGTTGAAGGAAAGAAACTGACATTTCATATGAAGAAATTAAGTGTTGAGAGGGACTCTCATTAGATCGTGATTCATGATGATAATCATTAACTCCGTTTTCCATTCATGTAACAATACACAGTGTAGCTGTACACAAATTTTGACGTGATGATTTTTGAACAAGAAAGAATCAAGAAAACTTTTTTGGCCAAATGTGTTCTTTTTTGTCTCCTTTCCTTTTGCAAAGCTTTGCAAGACTCAAAAGGAACGTTTAGCTTCACAAAAAGTCTTCTCCTCCTCAGAAAAAATCATAACAAGATGGGCGTGCGTGTGTAGGTCCACCAGAAAGTTTTGTCTGTGTGTATATGTGTGTGTGTAGTTATCTTGTTAAACGGTGAACATGGCCTCATCACAGAGATACCGCAATAATTGTGGCAGTGCATTGCTGTGGATTAAATATAATATATGTATATGTACACACACAGACACACATTTTATAAATGTATACATCACTCCGTCAACTTCACAATCCTCCCCTTCACAATAATATATGTAATAATCCTATTATTATATTCCCATTTGACTGTGTGTATTTGTTTTGATCTTACTTGGCACTCCACTAATTTTTATTTTGCATACCATTTTGCTCACGATATTATAAATATTTATATAAATCCTCCCTTCCTCCCCTTTGCACTAGTTTTGTCATGCCAAAATCCGAAGAAGAACAATTTTTTTGGGTGAATTTCTGCCTGTGGTCCCACTAAACCAGAGTTTATGACATAATGAGGAGACAGAGAGAATGGAAAATTGTATTTATCTGCATGCACTTATCCCATCCTACAGTCCGTATCATCTCTCCTCCTCCTAATCTTTTGAAGATGGGCTGAGACGCTGAGAGGTAGAAGATGAGGGAATTTCTTGCATGCCAAGATCTGACGGAATTGTAGAAAGAAGAAAAAATACGAGCAATAGTATGAAATTATTTCACATTTGAGAACTTGCAAATTTTCCACATTCTCTGCTTTTCCATCTTGTGTGTGTAGTGTGTATGCAAACAACAATGTCTTTGTTGTATAATATTTCGGACCAGTGCCAATATACAATGTGAAAACAATGTGAAATTGACTAGCAATTTGCTAGTAGGAAAATTAGTTACAGAATACTCGCAGAGAAATCATCTCGAGTCAGACGGTCAGGGGTAAATGTTTAATGAGTGTGATAATTGTGTGTGTGTGTGTGTGTGTGTGAGAGAGAGACAACATTGTATTCGCTTTGGAGAATAAAATAAATTTTGAAAAATAAAATACTGTATATGATTTAGACAAGGAGTCGTCCGAACATCACTAAAAAGATGCCAGACCACAAAACACTGTGGTGACTCTTGTTGGAGGATCTCAAAGCCCACTTGTGGTAAACACATTCTTTCTTCTCTTATTTTTGCATTGATTTCTACATATGCTCTATGTATGAGACTGGTAGTGGCTGTGTAATTTTATTGAATGTGACTAAAATTACTATATGTTGATGTGTAGGGAGTGATGGGAGACTGTATCACAATGGCTGTGCCATGAAAATGAAGAACTGTGGGTGAGTGTCATTTTTAAAGGATCATCTTTTATTGTAGGATTTATTGGAGTAACCCCAAAAACTGAAATGCATTTACTAGAGTACTTACCTATGACTATGTATGTACAATAGGTGCGGTATAAAGTTTTTAATCTCAATTCGCGACGACTTGTGAATATTGTTCCATATATATTTACTGTATTGTTTGGTAGTGCACTTTATGATGTGTGTACACAAACACAAACATTTGGTACCAGTACTAATACTCCCATTATAATCTGCCATAAATTCTTCTTCTCTCCATGGCCAAAAGAATCATTTTTCTAACAGTGGAATGAAAGTTTTAGAATGACCATTAAATATAGGACAGACAAAATGTCATGGTCCTTTAGTTAAAATATGAGTGAAACCATGAGTAATCTTTTCCCTGCTCTCGTCTAAAACTTAAAACTGTCTCTCTCACTAGACAAATTGAATTTTATTTACATACTCCTCACAACAATTTCACTGTAAACTTTTACAATAGAGACACTCCAAAGATGATTCGATTACATGTAGGAAATACATGTATAGTACAATATAACCAAAAGAGGAGAATAGGTAGTTTTATTACATCTTGTAAATGTAGACTCTGTGTTGTCTAGTCTAAACGACTGTGACTGTAAGTTAAAACCTTTGAAAGCTTTTAGAGGGATGATCCGTATTTAATTGATTAATGTAGTTAAATCCACAATCTTTGTAAGTAACGGAAAGGATGGCTCTTTGATTCCTAATTATTATCTCCTTTTTTTGCTTTTGATCTTGTGGAGAGGGGATCATGTGGGAAGAAATCTCTGTGTCACAATCCATTTTAAAACCCTTCCTCAAATGTTCTTGTTCTGCCCCATGATTCCTCTCTTCTCTTAATGATGAATTTATTCTCATTATCTCTCCCACCCAAAATCTGATATTATTGTTATAACACTGACCTTGAACCATATCCATTTCTCTTCTATTCCTTCTCCTTCATTCAAAAGTTCAAAATGATGACAATCTCCTCAACCAGTCTTCCTTATAATATCTGTATCATCCCCAAATAATAGTTGAGGAGAGAGAGAGAGAAAGAGGGTACAGTCCAATAACAAAAATAATTTTACCACCTCCACCACAGTCAACAGTAAAATAGTAAACGATTGTAATAATAACTATCATTATTTGTAGTTAGTGGAAAGTTGTGTGTGTGCTCAACTTCTTCCTCTTCTTATATAAAGGATAGGGCACTCATCATTTTTTACGATTTCGACGAAACAAAATGTACACACACACACACACAAGGATTATGATTGTAAGTGGCTCTGGGTAGGCTAAAGGAGAAGATGTTTTTTCAGAAGATGAGCTTTTGGTTTTCATTTGCGGAAAATCTCTCTCTCATATCAAAAAATGATGATTGATTTTGATCCGCTCTCTCTGAGCTCTAATAAATTTAAAGTATAGAATTATTAGGAACCGGTTTAAGTCTTGTTGCTGTTGAGATCTCATAGCTAATAAATACACGGATGATAATGATGTGCATGTATATACACAATACAATAATCATTTTTTTTATAATAAAAAGGAAACACGTGTTTGAAGTCCCTATCTCACATTGTGTGAGTACGAAGAGATCTGAATTGGGATGTCCTACATCATCCACTTGTGAAAATGAACCAATGATCCCAGTTTGTGGCAGTGATGGTCATGTCTACGATAATGACTGTGAGACACACATCTACCTATATTGAAATGATTTTTATCATCCCTTAAAAACTGTATCTTTGTAAATCAAACAAATTTTTTGAAAAATTTTTACAGGTGAACTTCGTCTTATGAATTGCGGGTAAGATTTTTATTCCTTCTGCTGATTAAATATGAGGACAATAATATTGAATTCTAATGTGTCTATGTGTGTTTGTTGACAGTCCTCAAAAATTTAAAGTGGACAAAGTAACCTTTGAGAAGTGTCAAGCAAAGGTGGATCGTTGCAGTATAATCAAATGTGGTTCTAATTACGACCCTGTCTGTGGAACGGACGGACGAACCTACAACAATTTTTGCAGTAATTTTTTTTCTACAGATATTTGACATTTTCTGTGTTCTAGTGGATAATGAGATTATAAATTTTGTGGTGATTTTTTTCCCACAGCTATTCAACTTGCTACTTGCAGGTAAATCCTATTTCACAGTTCACATTCTTTGCTGTCTAGAGAGAAGATTGACAAAACATGTATTCAAATTATTGGGCTTTCCATGTGGTGAAAAAATTTGTAATTAAATATAATGAATGCGTATGTGTACATGGTTTTTGCGTGGTGTGTGTAATACAGGAAAGGAATTCAATTGGCTCATTGGGGTTCCTGTACAAACCTGACAGAAATTGACCGGTGTGGGCAGTATGAGTGTCCGGATGACATCAAAAGTGACGTCCCAGTTTGTGCGTCGGATGGGAATGTTTATCGGTAAAATTTCACACAGCAAAATACACGCCATGGCCATCCATATTTTATTGTTAAAATGATTTTGGAAATTGAAAATTGGGATGTGTATGACGATTCAGTTCCGAATGTGAGATGAGGAAGGAAACTTGTGGTCAACGTGTTGTGCCAGTGTCTTTAGACCGTTGTCAAACGACCAAGTATTGTAATGCCATTTGTGAGAGTCGTCGTGAATTTGTCTGCGGGTACAGAACACACAAAGATGTATTAATACAATATCAATTGAATTTATGAGAGGAATGGGCAACTAACACTTATTTTTTATGATTGGGGAATCTCAGGTCTGACAGCAAATTTTATAGGAATGAGTGTGAGATGAGGAATTTGAATTGCGGGTAAGTGTCAAAATTTCAAGAGTCACTCTCAAGAGAAATATCTTTTCAGTATGCATACTATATACGATGTTACAAATATTATGTATTCACAAATTATGACATAATCTGTAAAATGACATGTCAGGAAACATTTGTACGTTGTTCCACTTAAACGTTGTTTGGCTGCCTTCCAATTCCGGGGTAAGAAAAAAACTTTTAGGCTCTTCTCTTTTGCATGTCAAAATTCCGTATTAAAAAAAATTTTATGAAAAATATCTTTTAATAAAAGGTTGCTCGAGGATGTGTACTAGCGAATTTGATCCTATATGCGGGACGGATAATAAAACCTACTCAAATGAATGTTTTCTAGAAATTGTGAGTTGACCTTCCGTTTTGATTAGTTTTTTCATTATAGAAAATTTGGTGCAAAAAATGATTTTCCTACTCTGACTCTTTTTCTTTATAGGAAAACTGTAGATCAAGATCACTCGTGAGTGTTTCAAATTTTATAATTAATTAATTACTCTTGTATTCAATTATTTAATTTGGATTTCTCTGTGTATGTGAAATGAAAAAAATAGGTGGGGAAGAAGCACCATGGGAAATGTGGCCATCCCGTTCCGGAAGCTAAAAATTATTTGTACTAAAATTTTATTAATGCTTAAAAATAGTCTTTGAACTGAAAATTATGTTACTATAACTGTAATATCATTGTACCTTGAAGAGTGATTGTAAAAAGATATATTTATTTAAATATTATTGTTATGATACTGAATGGTAAATGTTATACAGATACAAGCTGTAATTCTCCACACTAACTACATATAAGCAATAATCATTATTATACTTCTTCCAACACTTCGTCACTCCTCTAATAACTTGACATCCGATTCGGTGATTTTAGAAATTGATAGGCTGACTGACTTGACAGAGAAAAATACACTACTTAATTAATTATTTTACTATCCTGCCCTCTACAAGATTTAGAGTGTGTGTTAATGACAAACACACTCCACACACACACACACATTTATTTTAATAGTGAAAATTATTGTACAAGTCCCTTCTCAAATTCATTAACATGTTAAATAATATTTAGAAATGAAGTGAATGATGTTAATTTGTACTGTTAAATGGAGCGAGCCATGTTAATTTTAAGGTTTTGAAAGGATTTGTTGTTGTTGTTGTTGTCGTCGTCGTGTTATTTATTTGTCCATGTAATGGTGAATCTTCGTTTATATCCATTTATTTTTTTTCACCGTTATCTTTGTACACACAAACACATAGTACTTAACATACAATAGACACACGCGTAAAAAACGTATAGTATATTTAACACTGTGCCAGGAGCCTAGGATGACAATTGACAATGGTTGACGTACATAAAATGTAGGAAGGAAGAGAGAGAAGGGATTTTAAGCGCAAGTTAGTAATTTGTAAGTGTGTGTAAGATGTGTATGTAGAATCTGTGTAGATGTGGGATGTGGAGGCGTGTTAATGTGTTTTGTCAAGAGTATCAAGTGAAACCGTTTTGATTCGACCGAATGCATCCGGCGAGGCCGTCAAATGTGAGTGTATGAATGTTTGTGTAATCCCCAACTCTAATTGTTCCTGGCCTTTTGTCTAATAGGTTCAAAGGGAGACACACACACGATACATACAAGCACTTAGCTTGGCCCCTCCAAACTTTTTTTTAATCGAGATGAGAAAAACGTGTGAAAAGTTCTTTTGTTAACTCCTTCTGTTCAATGGGACACAATGATAGACAAATTCATTGTGGTGAAGTGCACAGACAAAAAGTGGACAGGGTGGGTACATAGTACGTAGAGAGAGAACTAAAAAATTTTGCAAATTATACGGCAATCAAATTAATTTGTTTCAAAATTAATTTAATATTTGTGAAATTAGTTGGATGAAACTAAAGTGCTTTTAGGGCATATGAAAAAAATGTGTAAACTTTGATTGGCTTGTAATCACTGATTGGTAATCAGTGCAAAAAAACTGTGTATGAGTGTTTCTCTTTTGCTCATGTCAGCACATTGTTAACTCCTGGTGAGTGCCCTAAACTGTTAAAAATTCAGTAACTTTTATGATGAGAGAAGTTCTGACCCACTTAATGCCCGCTCTCATAATAATAATACTAGGTAATATAATGGAGTCTCCACTTGAATTTCCTCCAAAACTGTTCTCATACTCATCTTAGTAATTTTCACATTTTTATTGTGTGTGGTGTTTTGTCAGTAATTATTTTAATGATTGTTAAATGCTCCATGAAAATGCTTCTATAATACACTATGCATTGTATATTGTATTGTATATTTTTTATGCTGTGAATTTTTTATGATGACATGGCAGTTCGTAGTATGTAACATAGTCTGAGAGCCAATAATTTATTTTTCATCTCTAAGAAAAGAGAAAGGTTCAGACAAGAAAGAAGTATAAAAGTCGATCTTATATTTATTGGTTATTTATTTTACTGTTATCATTGTTGTTACTGTTATTCATATGATTATTACAAAAAGTTAAAATTTCATGTTGTTGAATAGTTACAGAAATTTATGTGAACAGTTCCAGACTTGTCAGTTTCCCCCGTGTTATTATATTAATGTTGGTCTGTTACGTGTGAATAAATTGTTTTTTTGTTAATGTTTTTTTCAAAATTCTGAAATTCCTTGTGGAGGTGTTTTTTGTGTAATTTTCATAAAATTACTTTTTATTAATTAGATTGACTAAGGAAAGGACAAAAAAGTACTAAAACCACTTTAAAGTTTCTAACTAAAATTTTTTGACGTGTCACACACACTGACACTCAGCCTTTAAATCATATACATTACATTATAATTATAGGTAGTCAATGGTCAAACAAGTAAAGTTTGCGTTATACTTTCTCAAATCAGCTTTCTGGAAATAAAAGGCAAAAAAATTGAAATTAAAGTTTTAAGTAGACAGTTTTAAAGAACTGATGAAAGTACCTTTATCCAAGTTTGCATTGGTGCCTGTTCTTTTAAGTCTTCCTTTTTCTTTAAAAAATGTGCATTAGTTTTCATTCCAAATTATTACATTCTATAACAAATCAAATTTCCAGTACTTACTTGTTCTACTGCGTGAAATACGCGTAAGAAATTTTTGCCTGCAATTTTTTGCAAATCATCATCGCTCCATCCAAGTTTAATTAGTTCAGCAAATAAATTTGGGAATTTTGACACGTCTTCTAAACCCTCTATTTTCCTGTTAGGTTGTAAATAATGAAATTCATCATCAATGTTCATCATAAATAGTAAAAGAGAAAGTGATTTTAAAATAAAGAAACGGGTTTTCAGAGTATACAGTGACAAAAAGGTTCGTTCACTCACCCACTGAAACCTTCGAAATTGCTTCCAATTCTTCATGAAAAGCGTCAAAAATTCAATTATTTTCAATTTCAGTTTATTTACAGATTCGATAGCAGTTTTAGTTTGGGCGAAAAAAATCTTTGCTTTCTCCAGGAGAAAGCATAAAATTGAACCTGTCGTGGCAGGGAAACTACTGCTTACTAAGCATTGATTGGGAATCACTGATTCATAGCAATCACATAAAAATCAATGTTGGTGTTTGATACGGGCTTATTTTGAAAAATCGTTTTCAGTTATCAAAAGACTTACGCAATATTATCGATAGTGGCTTTCTCTCTTATATACTCCAAGTGCCCTTTAATCAAAATTGTTTTTTAATTGATAACTAGTCGCCACTCAAAATCGAACTACATTTAGTAATAATAATGACGAACTTATGACATCTTGAATGGTAGTCTTTCCAGAGCTGTCACATTTGATGTAACCAGGGAAAAAATGGATCATCACTAGAGCTTCCTTTTGCCTCTGAGATAATTACAATATTGACCAACAGTCCAATTTGAAGGCATATTTGAATATGAAATTATTAGGATTATGGACTCACAATTAATTTAAATACTTCATCTGGAATATTTGCAATTGTGTTGCAAATCCCTTTGGCAGCTGATCGACTAAAGATAACTGGGGCTTGAGACTCGAAGAGAACTTCTTTCATTGTCGGAGTGGATGTTTGAGAAATGTCGATTATCTGGGATTACAGTTTATCACATTTTGAATATGTTTTTACTTCAAAATATCTTGTTTTTAATTTTTCTATAAAAATCCAAGTCGTAGTCTCACCATTCCAATTCTATTCATTTCCAATATGACATCCTGTGAATATTTTACATTGAAGTCAGTAAAGAATTAATTTATGTTTTTCCACAAAAAATGATGGACCAACTTACCTTACCAAACTCCTGTGAAAATAAAAGAAAGCATCATGCATCAAGATTGGAGCCAGTCAGCCAATTAAAAGTCAAATCGTTTGTGAAATCTTACGGAAAGTCCGTAGAATGAATTTTGTTTAGATTTATTCGTAATATCCATCATGAATGACTCAGCCCAAGGTGTACTATCGTTATATTTCATGATATGAAGGAAATTAATTAGAACACCTAGAATTAGAGACTTTCACTTTTCCCAAATACAATAAACCGATATTTGAAAGTTAATTCTTAGTGTCATATTCTTCTTACGAACAGTATGAAGTTATCCCCATTATCCGGGCACCCAGGTCATAGTAAGCTCTGAGGACAGACAAACTGTACTGAATAGCATGTCCACCATCTACAAAAATAAAAGGGTCAAAGATCATGAACTTCCTGTATTTGACACACGTATCTGACTGTTCTTACCTACTGCAATGAGACTAGCAATTTTCCCATCGTCCACAGTTTTCATTATATCTAAACAGTTTCATCAGTAAATAAATATTATGAATTATTTTGGGGATCAATCAACAAAGGATATTCATGTGAAACAAACCATCGGCCTCAGTCACCAATACCAAGTCATCACTGTACTGTGAAACCAATCTTTTGATCACGTCGATTTGTTCCAGAGTGATTATCACGGCATCCTTTTAATCCCAACAAAATTAGCCAAAAGTTTCAGCATCAGCGTGACAGAAATAATTCATTGGTTTTTGTACAAATGAACAGATAATATGACCTTATGTTGGCTTAAGCATTCTGCATGAGCGGCCCATATCTGAACAATAAAATTAAAAATGAATTTATTACACTGCATATAATGAATAAAGAAGAAAGCAGACACCTTGAAAATGCTCACCTGTGCTCCAACTCTGCCTGCTCTCAGTTTTGGAATGTCCGTCACGGCTTTTTTAAAAAATATCACATCATCAATTAAAATTCTAATCAGTGACTCGTCATCAGTGACTTACTCATGTTCCAGGCTGCAACTTCACTCAAGTTCCTTGAAAAATTCAAGTGCCTCAGATCATTTCTTGAGATTTGTCGAACATTGTAAGCAAATCCATTATAACTAATGAAATCCAAAACAAAATATTGATTAGGGTTTAATTTGAATCAGAAAACCCTTTCTAATTATCAAATTTTGTAAATTTACCCATCAATCAAAGGAGCAGAGGCTAGTAGTCTTTCAGCTCTCTGCAAAGGACCTCCCGATCCCTCACTTAACTGAAAATTATTCAAAAACTGGTTAAATCGGATGCAGAAGGTGACGAGTACACAAAATTAGTCCTTCATGAGATGAATTTCAAAAATTAGATAAACAACTAACCACTACATAGATCCAAATCCCCAGGGCTATCGTCACAATAACGACGAAGATACAGACACTACCCACAATTATTCGGACTGTTCGGTTCCCTGTCAACAATTGAATCCACAAATCAACAATTACAAATTCCATTTGTGCAATGTGGATGGAAAATGAGAGACTCACTTTTAAATGACCAGTCCATCTCAAGTGAGATCAAAGAGGCGAGGAATAGGAGGAAAAAATTTGAGAAATAAAATGATTTTTATTATCAAATTTATAGAATATCTTTGTTAGAAAAGGATTGATAAAAATCACAGTATTTCAAATAAAGAAAATTAAACATTTTCCCCTCATTCAGTGGACACAAACACTGTTCTTACTGTATTTGAAATGGAAGAAAGGAAACGAGGAATTAGACGCTTAACGTGTCTCAACATTGCATTGATTCAATTAAAATTTTATTAATTTGACCCTGAATCTCTTCCTTCACTCTCTAGTATACAAAATCTAGAGCTGCAAAATTCCTTCTCTACTCTAATATGTATGACACACAAAGTGACAAAAAAAAGTGTACTGCAGCTACTCTGACACACATCTAATTCCATATTTTATATTGGACAGTGAACAATCTTACCAAAAACGCCAGTCCCATTTAAATCCCAGTGTAATCCTAATTAAATAATTATACATAAATATTTGTGTTGTTCACATCCACATGGGTAAGTCCCTACGTAAGAAAGTATGGGTTGTTCCTCATTTGAGCCCCATGGCTGTACATTTTTGACGGAATAAAGACTGAAAGTGAATTATTCATTTTTCAAAAACTGATTAAATTGATAATTTAGTTGTTACATTAACTCTAATTAGATATTTGAGAGAAGACGAAAACGATGTTGAGACAAAATGGATGCTTAGGATGCAGTTACTTTTTCAAAACAAAGTAGAACGTAGTTTTCTCTCTCTGCACCTTAATTCTAATCGTGGAAAGTCTTCATGGCTTTAAGTTTCAACAAAAAATTGTCATCTTTGAAGGTTTCCATCCATGCAGCTGTTACATGCATTAAAACACACGCAAATAAAAAGAATATTTTCATTCTAGTGTGAAGTGAACACTTACCTTCATTTTCCCTCCAAAAAAATTTACATTTTGTGTGGATAAAGCTGCGTAATTTCATGTTATTGCGAATAGGAAATTATTATTAAGAAACAGTTAGCTGCGTAGAAAGTCGCACATATTGTACAACAACACACACAAAACCCGTATTGGACAATAACAATGAATAAAAATATGGGGAAAAATACACTTTTGTCGTCCCTTGATTGGTTGATTTTGGAACGTGACTGGTGGTGTGTGGTGTTTTTTTTGTGAGGTCAATCATTATTGTTTTTTTGATGAGATGAGATGTGCAAGTTCAAAAGTGCGTCACGCACTTTTCTCCTTTCTTGTGTACGTACACAAGAAAGTTACACAAGCCCACCCACACACACCCTTCACATTTCGACAAAATGGTCAGTAGTAGCAGTAACAAAAGTACAAAAAAGTGGAAAATACGGTGTTGATCACAAAGGTGTGTGTGTGTACTTACGTGTACACACATGTATGACAATAACAGATGATGGGTATTTTATAAATGTGAGAAGAGCCAGAATTTATGACAGAATACATTAAGGAAGAGAAGGAGAGAGAGAGAGAGAGAATTTCATGAATGTGTAGCAACTTTGCTCTGGAAGAGGAGGATTGATAACAAGGAACAAGTTTAAAATTATCTTTTGTGAATCATAAAAAAACATTGTGTACATACTGTAATGCCGACAGAGAGCTTTTTATGACTCTCATCAAATTTTGCATACTTCTCAACGTTCGCGTTCGAGGAGGAGGAGAGGAGGAGGAATTGTAATTCAGAATCTTGTCACTCTTTAACTTCAACCCGCACTCCCAGATTTTTTTAACTCTGTGTGTGTGTTTCAAAACTCCAAGCTTTCCAAAGTTACAGGAGTATTGAATGATCTGTACAAAGTGTAAATCTTTGTGAATAGGAGTGAGTGGGAAGATTTTAGAAAGCTGTGTTTTCAATAAAGAATTTGAACAATGAATTGCCTTTGTCTCTTTTATCATTGTAGAGCAGGTAAAAAATATTGTTTTTGTCCCTCCTCTAATATGTAATTAGGACTCCTAAATTAGGAGGGAATGATGGGGCGACATGTGAATCTGAGTTTTTCAAAACCTTTGTCACAATTTAAGCTAATCATGGTCAAGGTTCTACTGCTAATTCAAGGGTACATGATCAGAGTAGACATTGTGAGGATCCAGATTTAATGGGGATGAATGAGATTGAATGTACTTAATGTAGAGAAATGCAGTTGATGATTAGACAAATGAAAACACTTTTCATTTTTGTTCAATTTTAATTGAATATATGTTTTTAATGTGTCATCATAATCATAATATAATATATTAAGACTAAGAGTGCGTATAAACTTTTTTTTATTATACGATTCAACAACAAAAATGACTTAAATGAAATAACAAATACTCATAAAAATAAAATTTTCACTTTTATGCGCATGTAAAAAATAATTCCGAGTTTAAATACTCTTTGTCAAACTAAATTTGTACATGCGGCACACACCGTGGACATAAAAATATGATTTGCCATCACATGTGTTCTTTCTCTGTTTTTCTTTTTGTAAAATTCATCTTCCTCTTCCTGGAGGAGGAGGAGGAGAAGAATGAGGAGGAAGACGAGTCTTCCTCCCAACAAAAAAAAATTCTGGATGAGATAGAGAGTTGATTTTTCTTTTCTTCCTCTTATAATTTGTATCCTATGTGGACTTATATTGATACTTTGCTACAAATATTGTACAAGGATGGATAGATATTTTATACTATAATTGTAATTGACTAACAGATAATAATGTTATAATATATAATTTGTGAAATAATGTAAATTACAGTTTTTTTGACAGTCTGAGTTCATTAATAAAAAAAACAAACAAACAAACAAAAAAATCTTGTCTTCCATGGATTTCTTTCTCATTTCTCATTTCTTTCTTCATTTTGCAACAGGAGACTTAACAGTTAAATAATATTAAATATAAATGTATTTACTACTATGTAAGTATTATCAGTGCAAGTCTCCATGTTTTGAAACACACATGAAAGAGACTTCGTTGAGATTTTGTGTATTAGGCAATCAAAAATTGGATTATAATAATTAAATGCTAATAGTAAAGAGTGGGAGAACATTTTACTTACAACAATTAATAATAATATTTAGTGTAGCTTCATGTAAAAAATATTACATGTAACATGAGAGTGAGTGAGTGTGTATGTGTGGGAGAGTGTGAGTGTGTGTGTGTATTTGTATAAATTATTTTGTGTGTAAATAATACTATGTGAATTTGGATGCTTTTGCAAAAGTTGACACGACCGACCGACCGACTTTTGTTGACCGATTGTACAATAATAATAGACCTTTGACCCCATCCCCATCAACCTTTTCTCTCTCTCTTTCTCTCTCTCAAGATCAGTCTAGGGGATTCATGATGAATCGGAACCCTTGGCCTTTGACAGCCAAATTCCCTCCTTTCATTGTATAATTTTCTGTGGGGTCAAGTTCGATGGAAAATTTTTGGAAAAGGTTTGCTAGGCAGAGGAATACGATGTGTTGAACCATTTTGTAACCCATACAACTTCGACGTCCAGTACTGAATGGGATGAAATGATCCGGTTTCACTACCAAATTCTCAGCTGTGATGAATCTTTCAGGTTGAAATTTCTCTGGCTCCGACCACAATGATGGTGAGAAATTGAGTTCACGATTGTTAAAGAAAATCACCGTTCCTTTTGTCACTGAAAAGTCTGTCAAAATAAAATAAAATTGGAAATTATTTTATGAGTCAACTAGTAAAAATATATATATATCAATACTGTAAGTACAAAGTACACTCAACAAAAGTCACAAATCATATTTTTTTTGCAAAAAAATGTCTAAAGGGAACAGTTCCTCATATCTATTGAAATGATCTGGGTCAGGTAAGAAGAAGGAACGAGAAGAGAAAAATGCTAGAAATTTCTTCATGAAATATTTGATTTTAAATGAGAACCTACTTTACTCTCTCACATTTACTCTGTTCTCTGTTTATACCATTCCGTTTCTCTCTCTCTTTGTGTGTGTGTGAACACACACACACACACACAAACAAATATATGGATAATGTAGACACACAACAACAATGGTGTCGATCTTGTGTTTATCAGATGCAAAAATAGTTATCGCTTTCTTTTTCCTTCATCATCCATTCTCTCTGTGTGTGTGAATTTCTGTCATTTTCTCTTCTACTGTATATTGATTAATACAAAATCAGTATTGTTGACTCAATGTGTCTGACAGACAACCCTTTTTTTAAAAAAAGAAAAACTTGGCATGCTTTGTGTGTGTGTGTTTTACTATTCTCTCTCTCTGTTTTTTGCTGTAACAATATTTATATTTTTCCTCATATATGGATGACCCAAATTTTGTCAATTTCTTTTGCTATTTACCTGACCCCGACTTTCACTTGACTAAAATTATTTCTGATCTTATCATATACACACCACACACACACAATTCAATGGAATGAGACTAATGCGGGGGTGCCTTATTTTTAAACAAAACAGTTTTCGAAATTCCTATTAAACATCAAGTAAATAATTTACCGTCAATTGTAGTGTCAGCCACAGCAACATGTGGGACAATTGGGGATGCGATGAAACGTGTCCCTTCCCATATGGTCGCTTCTGTGTATGGAAGTCGGTTAAAAAGACTGATGGCATTACTCTTCCCCACACTCTCCAAAACTTCAAAATGAATTTTCTCTTGGGCTTCCGGATTTTGAGCCATCAGGACAAAAAGTCGAATGAGCATATTTGAGATGGCTGAATGACCACCAAGAATGTCTTCCAAGGCAAACAAAGCCACATCCAAAGTGATTCCATCTTTCCCCACATTACTCAGGAAAGTGTCAAGAAGGTCATGTTCTTCAGGATTATCCATACTATTGTTGTTGAGGTCCATTTTGGCAAAATTTGGTTCGGAATGTCGATGAGGCATTCGATTTTGGTCTGAATTGGCCGAATTCTGGAATTCTTCATTACTTGACATGTTGAACATGGAATGACGATTAGATTTGAGTGTAACATTGTTAGCTATTGATGGAGGAGGTGGTGGAGGAAGATTATTTTGAGCTCGGATCTCTCGTTCAGCATATCTTGGTTCGACACAGTGTTTTATCACAAAACTACGAATATTCTCACTCAGATGGGACAAGTGGGACTTGTTACACAGTGGCATGACAGTCGGGATTAAATCTCCGAGACAACCCTCATTGACTTCCAAGAAGATAAAGTCGAATGCTTCAATCATTCGTAAGAAATCTTGATGATTCTCCGGTGTAATCTCAGTACTTGTAAAATATTCAAGGAAAATTTTTCCAATGGTCTCCATCAGCAGAGGTTTAATGTAGACAGGTGTTGGGCCATCATTCTCACAAAGTGTTGACACTAAATTCCCAATATGATGACCTGCCACCATGTCCAAATGCTCAAACATACTTGTGTACTGTTTGGGAAATGTGTGGGGTTTGATGAGGTCACGGCGACGTCTTTGTAACTCACTCCAATTTGAGAATGCAATTGCTGTGAAAGAAAATCATTTTCATAAGAAAAAAAATGTACAAGCTAAATAAGTGTCGGAAAGAAATAAGGACATTTTTTTTGAGGGGAAAATAGTTGAAAAATAAAAACAAAAAAAGCTTATCAGAATGAGGAAGTCAGGAGAGAAAGAAGAGGGAAAAAAATGTTGGTAGTACAAAATAACTTTGACAAATCACAAAGCATGAGCGAGTGAAAAAAATAGAGAGCCGTTACAAAATAACAAATTTGGAAATCAACAAATTATGTATGTAACATTATACAGAGAGAGAAAAAGAGAGAGAGAACAGAGAGGAAGGGTGGTGTGCTAACTGGTAACGGTTTAAAAAATAATGTAGTCAAAGACACTCACAATTATTTTTATCTCCGCCAAAAAGCATGTTGTATCGTTGAAAATCAGGACGAGCATCGAAAAGATGTCCTTTTGTGTGAAGAATTGAACGAATTTTTTCCATCCCTGAGATTAGATAGAAGAAGAAAGTCGTTAGATAATGATATCCTTGCATCTGAGTGGGTGACTCAGACCATTCAAAAATACGTAATTTGAGAACATTGTAAGTAGTTAATTCTCGTTAAAGTTTAGGCTAGTTGTAGTGGTTTTTGTGTGTCGATTTGACACACGCAGACATGGATTTTCCATGATACGAGTCTAATATTAACCGTCTGTTCAAAAAGTACTCTGAGGCTAAGGGTAACCCCCTTCCGTCTGATGTGATTCCTTGGATTGAAAATACTATTCTAGAATTGAATAGTCTCAAGGCTGAAAATGAATTTCTGAGGAGGAATCAAAAAGTCCCTACTAGTACTGGAGAGACTCAGACTGAGGAAATTGACATCCACAGGTAAGTTCTATTATACATTTTGGTCATCATTTTCCAACATACTGCCATTGTACATGTTTACATGTGGATTATTCTGTTCTGTTTTGTAGTATGCAAGAAGAGTTTGAAGTAATTACTGAGTACATAGACAAAAAGAGAGATGAGTGGAAAACGGAGGTGTCAAATCTCAAGGCTGAGTTGCAAGTTGAGAGAAAGAAAGCAAAGTTTAACAGAAAGTTGCTTCGACGGGCAGTTGGAACTGACACTAGTAAAAGTAATTTTATTTACATCTTTCTTTCTCTCACACTCACACGCACATTAGATTTATAATATGTATTTGTCCCTTTCAGGTGAACTAGTGAGTGGGATGAAAAGAGAGTCACATTCTGATGAGTTAGAGTCAATACAAAGTAAGTCAGTCATTATTACTGTGTACTATTTTATTGTACAAATAAATCGTCACTAAGATTTTCTACTTGATTTAGTCCTGAAAAAGAGCAAAATTTCTCTGGTCAAGGAAGAAGGAGCAAGTACTAAAATGGATTTCACAGTTGTTGGTGTCAACAAACAGAGAGTGTACAATGATGGGCAACATCGACCTGGCAACCCGACCCATGCAACAGAAATGTAAATATTTAACTATCTATTATTGTTTACAGTCCCAGCAGTTCTGTTGTATGTTCCTTTTAAGGAACAGTTTCAAACTATTACTGCCATGGGTCACTTTGTTGTGACGACTCAAGCTAATCCTTTTCACAGAATTCAAGCTCAGATCAAAGATTCTGGTAAAGAGGTCAAGGGAGGAGGGTCATGTACATACTCCTCGTTAGACATGTTGAGTGTAAGTGTAACTACTTAATTATTATCAATGTCTCTTTTAACATTCTCTAATAATTGTCTCTCTATTTATATACAGGAAAAAGAGTATGATTATCCAAATCATATTTTCGTTGCTGCGGCTGACAGTTTGGAGACTGGTCTGGACTTAAAATTTACTGCTAATAAAGTATCTGCCGTGACTAATAGGATGACTAAAAATCCGTCGGGTAATTACTTACTAGTTTGCAGATTTAAGTCAATAAAATCATTGTCATTTAATTTTAAATATGCATTCTTTGTATATATTTTGCTCTAGTCAATACTGAGTGGGACTCCGTTTGTGAGAAAATGTTTTTAAATCATCTAGCGGCTGTTGGAATTCCTATGCTACCTAAATAAACTCATTTTTTCATACTTTCTATTTATCGA
Source organism: Pygmarrhopalites habei (assembly GCA_009870185.1). Lineage (NCBI taxonomy): Eukaryota > Metazoa > Arthropoda > Collembola > Symphypleona > Arrhopalitidae > Pygmarrhopalites > Pygmarrhopalites habei. The sequence continues at coordinate 48,994 of WJFB01000576.1, forward strand.
ATTGAATGACTGTTATAGTTTACATTCCTTTAGTATGATGTGCGATTTTTGTCTTTATGTACTTCATGGCAATAAAATACACAATGTATTTTATACCTACGACTAAAAATATGCCCTCGAATTATCATTATTTTCTGAGTCAAAACTAGTGCGCCATAAATACAAAACTCATCTCACCTGAGATTAGTAAACACTCCACATTTCCGAGACGAAGGGAAACTACATCTCCATAAATTTTGGCTAACGCACCAAATGCAACTGATGGATCCGGGTACTTCGCTATTTCAAGCAAATTACCCAAAATCGGGAGTTTGTAAGGGCCAGGAGCTGAAAAATACAGTCATAAATTATAACCAGATTGTTTTTCTTCTGCCAAAAACGCCTTTCTATCTCTCTCCAAAGACATTCAACAGTTTTTTCCAATTATCACTGAAAACTAAAACTGCGTCGGACTATGTCAAAAGTTGATGGTTGTCTAAATTCCTAGACAGGTTCAATTCTGCCGTAAAGTAGTTATAAAAGACAAATAAGACAAAATTAATTTACCTTTCCCTTGTTTCTGGGATTTCCGATCCGTAAAGATGATGAGCAGAAACACAATGAGGGAACTTAAGAGTGCCCAGGTAGCGTAAGAAAATGATAGAAACCACATTTTCGAAATTCTTTCTTCTTTTCACTAATTCCTTTTTTTTCTGAGAGTGTCTTAAATGGTACAGATGGATGGGTACTGATTAATCATAAGAACTTTTTCCAAAAACAATTTACTGATTGTATGTAGATGTGTGTGCTTGTATTTGCGGCCTTTTGTCTTGTCACAAATCCAACAGAATGTGATAAAAGAGAGCGGATTTCGGAAAGGAACGGGGGAAATCTTAACAAAACGGTGCCTAGAGTGTCTTTCGTTCAGTTTTTTTGGACTGGACTGGACCTCTAGGAAGAGCTAGGTCTCGATTCAGTGAAGACTGGGAATGGAAACTGAGTGGAGGAACGGTGAACAAATCCTTTTTATAGGGGCGAATCAAATTCTCATCCATTATTTATAGATTTATTTGAATTTTCTCTCTCTCTCTCTCTCCTCCTTCTCGTCATCCCCACACTTTGTTGACTGCATTACAATATAGGTGCTCTGGAAATTGGAAGAGATGAGTACACACACACACACATTTTCTTCTTCTTCATCTTTGCTACCATGCACCATATCAATCGAATCACACACACACACGACAAAATGGACACACCTGCCCATCTGAACAAGCCTAAAGTCAACTTATTGAGTCCCCCCCTCATCCAAGCAAAATAACATTTGACTCTCTCTTCATTCTCTCTCTCTCAAAATTTGAATCTGTACAAGATTTTATTGTAATTTCTTTGTTCATGTGTATGAAAATGTGTGTTTTGTCTCATCTCAGGGGACTAAATCCCCTAGTTATAATAACCAGTTTGGAATTGAAGAATCCAAAAATAGGGTCGTACATACTGCACACTGTCATACACGTACACACACACACACGTACACATGTTTTGTCGTCATGATTTCATGTAGACAAAGTAGAGTAATGCAGTAAAAAAAGATACACCAAGTATAATAATAATAATTACCAATTCAAAAATTTCACTTCTTATTTTTCCTCACCCATCCATCCATCCACATGGAGATTGTACGTGTGTGTGTGTCAGTTTCCGACCGGTTGCGAAGGTTAGTAGAAATCTACGAGTTAGATTGGACTGATCATTTTTGTCGCATAAACTAATTTACATTTTACAGTTATAGGAAACCATACCGTCAGTTTCTTCAGTCTATTCTTTCTCTCCCAATTCTCAGCATCAGTGGACTTCATTGAGAATTCATCGAGTCCTTGATTCTGTGCATTCATTGAATACATGACATGGGGGAATGGTTGTTTCGTCATTTTTGTCATACACTACACACACACACGCTACTGGAACACTTGTTGTTGATTCCACAGGTTTCCCTTGGCAGTTGCATGAGCCAAAAAAAGGTTTTTTCCAGTACATTAAAATATCTGTGTGGTCTACACGAGCAAAGAAAAAACACGCGAAGAAAGAAAAATTTCCTTTCTCCTTGTCTCTCCCCAGGCCTTGTACTCTGAACTGTGTTAAGTATATTTAGTCCTTCCTTTTTTCATCCCTGTCCATCCTCTTTTACTCCATTTCCACAGAAAATGTGGAATAATTGAATACAATAAAAAAATTTGTCTCATTTTTTTTGTACAACTCCAGAAATTGATGATTCTCCCTTATAGTATTTTTAATGTGTATCCCATTCGAAAAATCCATGGGTGGTTCCTCAACGACCATCTCAGACATGTGAAAGGATAAAATACATGCACATCACACATGCAGACACACACCAGTTACGCCCATCTACATCTTGTATTTGATTCTACAAATTTTGAAAATAATTCCCAGTAAATTTTTTGACATTGGTGACATTCTTCATTGAAGATATCTGGAAAATCTTTCTCTCTCTCTCTCTCTCAGAGTTACAAAACTGTCCAACTTTATCTCCTCTCCTTCACACACACACACACGTAGACACACACCAAAACAATCTCAAAGTGTGGATGCGTACATGATGTACATTAACACACATGTATATCTGATACTAATCTACATCACCATCTTTTTTTCTGTACCATCCTCTCTCCTCTTCGTATGTACTAGGAGAATTATGTGGTAGGGAAAGGGTAATTCTTTGTTGAGCAAAATAAAATTTTTGCGAACATCTCCCATATGTACTCATGTAGGATGGAAGGGGAAGGTGTGTGTCTTTGTAGTGTGTGATTTATATCAGATTATCGGTAAAACTTATCCATCTCATACTCTTTTGAAAGAATTTTGTACACAGGTAAGTAAGGAGAATCTTTGAAAGCCTATGGAACTGTGAAAAAGTACCGGCAGCACAAGCTCGAATTTTTTTCAAGTAAATACATAATTGTTCCATTAGTAGTCCGTCCAAGAAAATGTTTTCTCTCTCTCTACCTAGTACCTCGTGACAACCAATGGACATCATATTCATGTGTGTGTGTGCTTCAAATCTTGACACTGAAAAGTGATCCCTGGTTGCATACAAGATTTCATTTTTTACAAAATCTCTTTCTAACAATCTAACGAATCATCATTATCTCCATACGCACCCTCAATATCTCTCTTTTGTCTGACTCAACCAACCAAACAAATGAATACAATATCTGTGTGTAGGGGATTTAGAGATCTATGCAACCTAAAACTATTTTTTTCTTCTTTTCAATGTCATCCCAAGATTATTTTATCCTCATACAGGAATTATGTACGTTTTTCAATTTTTTCAGAGTATTACTTTATACGTAGTATTTATTGCAATATTTTTTTTATGGATTACAACCGTCACAAAGAAAGACCTCCTTTCTCCTCTCCCTTTCTCCTCCATTGTAATAAAATTATGACTGACATGATTTGTGAATTGTTCCGACACACCCATTATACCAACATATTTATTATGTATATACCTAATGACTCCAAGTCTATTTATTGAGTTGATCCACTAAACCAGACACACACACACACACTAGAGAGAGATCCCATCATCATCGTCATACTTTGAGAGAGAAAGAGAGAGCCTTCAAAATTGGAAAGATAGGAAGATTACGGCAACCTGTGTTGTTTGAGATTTCTGGAGAAATTACATCAATTGACCGTGGAATCATTCTGATTGAAACTTCCACGAATCTTTTAAAAAAATCTTATTTGGTTTTCTTTTCACCTTTTTTGCATGTACGTCAGTCTGATTTAAAAGTCAAGGAGACATTGCAGCACGGCTGCACAAGAAAAAGTCGTATTCCTCAGCACACTATTTTCTCTCTGTGTGTAGAGATGATCTTTCACACAAACACACACTGTGCATATATTTTCTCTCCCTTAAAAATGCTCCCTGTGTCTTTTGAGTTGCAAAATTACACATTATTGAAGTACAAATTTTTTTTCAAAAATAATAACACGCTTAAAGGATGGGAGATAGTTGTCAATTAATTTGTCAACTCATTATAATGTCAGGATTGGGGACCCCAATCCTGACAATAATATTATTAGACCTAATAAAACCTTTGGGTAGAACCTTTTTTCTTTGATGTCAGGGCATTTCCACTTGGCATGTTAATGTAATATAATAAATAAATTTACACATTTAAAATTGTCACAGAAGACTTTTTTTTCTTTGGCATTGGGCCATGAATCGCTCTTCTCTATCATTTTATCGTCCGATTGATTTTACACCTCGATAAGATGAATTTAATTTTCTCCTCTGGTTCTTTCTCTCTCTCTCTCTCTTGCTAGGCTTGTTGTTGCCTAGCTTTAGTGATTGGTTAGAGTCACTGAAGGACGCACAAGGCAAATTTGCTTATTAGAAATTCTCAAAGTTTTGTATCTGTACTAGAGAAGAAGAAGAAGACGTGTGTGATACATCCTCCCTCTCGTATCCCTACATCTGTGATCTATGTAGGTTTCTATGTATTTCGTTAGGCGAACAAAAATAGTCTCATAATCATGTATAAAAAAGTTTTTTTTTTACAAAGTCACCTTGCGAAGGTGGTGTAATTGAAAAAAGATGACGAAGGTTGGCAGTATCTAAGTATATAATATTGTACTTGATGTTTCAAACTAAACCCATATTATATCCATCATCTCTGATCCTTCCATCATCCTACCTTTTACTATACTGCTCCTACCCATCATCCTCATCATCAAATTGTAAACGTCAAATCAAAATGATCAAATAGAGATAACACACATGTTAAGATCCATTGTATTGGGAAATCTGACTCCCTACATAGTATACACACCTCACTTTTAAAGAAGGAACAGATGTACAACAGGAGTATCCAAGTGAGGATTACTCAGACACACACACGCACATCTAAAGACAATCCTTTTAATTAATTGAGGGAGAAATTACAAGCTACTCAATTTCAACATGGGTATTTACCTACACTATTGACATCATTTGCTACACTTTTGTGAGCATGATCTCTCCATATTATACAAAAAAATTTGTTGTTTACAACTTTACAGCACAAGTTTGTCCCAAATTTCCCAAAAAAAGAAATGTTAGAGTTGCAATATCATCTTATTGAGTCTCATGGAGAGAGCAGCACACTTTCTACACATCATCATGCCATTCTCAACTATCTTTGTATTTGTAATATATTTTAAAAGTAAACCCATGTGTACAGCAAGTACTGAGGGAAAATGAACAGTGTGTCTCACTTACACTTTTACTCAATGGAAATATCCATGTTGCATTATATAGTTAAACTAGAAATCAGCACAATTCCATAAAAATAAATTATAGATTCTGTATAAGTAACTGCGCTACATCATTCTAGAACCTAGACACACACATACACAGAGAAGACTTTCACCAAGGGCCTCTTGACCTTCTACTCTAAAAGACAAGGAGGCTACAAGGGAAATCATCACAAAGTATAGTTTACATTCAACAGTGTCATCTCGTTCAATACGAAATAAAAACTGAATTAATTTGTTCAAGTACAAAATATTCAAAAATGTTTTTCTCTCAGCTACCTTGTTGCTTGTAACTTTGCCTACCTGTAACTACGACTTATTGTAAGGTTATGTGTGTGTATGTGTCATTTATGAGTCAACTTGTTACTTTTTTCTTCGGAAAGACTAGCACTGATAGGCATTATTACAGCGGCTACAAGAGAGACAGCTCCTGTATGAAATCAGTGGAACTCTCTCTCGTTACATTTTAACCGACTTGATAAGCTGAAGATGACTTTTCAGTCCGAGAGAAAGGACTGAATAAATATTTTGTTGAAGATGAGAGCGGAAATCGGCTGTACAAATCCAAGACACCCGTTGTGAATGCTCAAATATGTAACTTTTGTGTGATGATGCTAGTGAATAACATATTTTTTTCCATTTATCTCATTGCTAAAAAGATCTGAATTTAATTTGCTATAAAAACGTATTTTTGCGATTTTATCTCTTAGAGTCTTACAAAGGGTCACTCAACTTACTCTCGCCTGTATAACTATAAATCATATCATACAAGCGCTTTTCTTGTGGTAGCCAAATCACTGATTTATACAATTTTTGTATAAATAATATCTGAGTATTGTATTATTGTTGTATACCTATATATACTACACTAACATTAAGCTTACAAAGCAAACAACAAAAATATTAAGTGATAACATAACTAAAAAGAATAGTACGATATGAGAAAGATTCTCTAGAACGTTTCTTTTAGGCCCAATAGCATTTCCTTTTTTGTACCTCTTCTAAATACTTACAAGTGCAAGACGTGTTTTTATGACGGCTGTCACTTTCAACCCACTACAATAGTATATTGCCTCAGTAGTCTATCGGTCATCAATAACAACTGACTCAGAGTACATGTTTTTCTAGTTTTCCGCTTCCCTTGGAACATTTCAGCTGTTTGACTTCCATGAGAAAAGATTACTATTATATTTTTTAAAGTGAATTTCATTAAAATTGTTTCACTTCAATACTATATACAGTACTATTGAGTAAATACTATGTGTGAGTACCGTGTACATGCACTGAATTTTATGTAATACACTAAAATGGTCTAATGTCTAGTGGGGTACCACTCCCTCTCGATCAAAGTAAATACTCACA
>WJFB01000577.1:0-55636 GCA_009870185.1 Pygmarrhopalites habei
GGAACCTTGGTTTCTCAGCTTGACACCTAGCAATCTCACTCTTGACGGACTCAAAGAAATTGACAAACGGCTCGTATACTTTACGTAATTCCTTTGCCTGTTGCCAAATAGAAGAAAAGAATGAATTGTACAAAATTAATGACAACTTCCGTATTAAACTTAGCAAACAAAAGGACTTACGTAATCAAAATAGACTTTGCCAATCAAATTCTCTTCATTCCAGGGATTCTGAAGTTGAAAGAGGTCCCTCAAAAGTCGTCGATGGAGAGTGTAGATGGGAAGGATCGTGCTGAACATTGTATTGATTTCACGGGTACTCAGAATTCTACCTCCAGTCTGCTCCTCGTTCTCACAGGGCTCTTTGAAAATCTAATAAAATTATAAACAACAAACATTAAACTTTAATACTGACATTAATATTGACAGCGTACAAGCAATCTTTTACTTACCTTGACCACGTTCATCAAAACGGTAACATAATTTCTCTCAGTCTCTAACAATTGGTAAAACTCAATGAAACGTCTCGACTTGGTCTTCAAATCTGCATTCTTGAAAAATGAGCTCAACTCTTTGAGAACATGAGCAAAGTCTGCGTCCGAGACAACTTCCTTCTCTTGAGACTGGTCCAGAGAATTCCCACCCAAATTGGGGACACCAGAACTGGATGGAACCTCAGAGACAAACCGAGGATAGTCAACTTGTGCTAAAGAACTAAAAGAAGGAGATTGGTTATTAAGACACATCCACAATTATTATGTAAGGACAAGAACACAAAGTCATTATGGCTCACCTGACGTACTCGCGTAGTCTTTTCCTCTTTCTCCTACCCGTCGAACCTCCAGACTTGGCTGTTGTGCCATCCGTGTCACTCACTTGATAATTTGGACTCAGTAAAGAACCTGGTGTGCCAAAACTCTGAATTGTATGATCTAAATCGAAGCTGGCTGAATGATTGGTTGTGCTCCGACCCTCAACAAGATACAACTTTTCGTCGGAACAAGCTTCAATTTGCACAGAATTCCAGAACCACTCTACTTTTAATACTTTGGCACGAGAATTGCCAAACTCTTTCTTCTTGGCTGCCTCTGCCTCCGTCTCATTCAAGTCATTAATAACCTAGAAAATTTTAAAAAAGTTTGTACAGCAAGAATTATGACAATCAAACGAACTGGGCAACTCAATGAAGCAATCAAGAATTATAATACATTTCCACAAATATAAATAAATTATATTGAACCCAACATTACAAACATTAGTAAATCCCCCCACAAGCCTTTATAATATGACAGATAATAACAATGATACTCAAGATACATACATTAAGGTCAAAGCGGGCTCGTTTTAAGGGACTGGCAGTCTCAACTTCATCAATATCATTCAACTCTGAATTCTTTAACGCTGACCGTGATGAAGAACTTAGCGGTGTCCTTGTTTTGAGAGATGTTGGAGTTTTTCTCAAAACTTGTTCCTGGTCCCCCAATATCGAGTCCTGATTAATTTTGTTAGTGTCCTCCTCAATCCAGTCCCCTTCGACCTACCACATGTCAATTTATTCCTTCACCGATATCCCAATCTCAACAACAACAATGTATCATCAAAATTTCTACAGTGCATAACAGCATCACAAGATATGATGGAACATGCGGAAACCACCAAGGCAAAAGCTTCAATTAACAAATATTTACTTACTTAGGTACTGTAAAGCTTACAGTGTAAGCTACTCTACAAGTGTTAATACACAGCATGCACTACAACTAAATATACAGCTTATGAATATTATAAATGGGAATACTCACAATATGAGAAGCTGCAGTGTCATCAGGGTCAACGACAGTCCCTCCATTCTCCAACACCAATTTTGTCATCTCAGCTTGTTCTTGTGCAGCAAATCCATGAAGGGCAATTTTACAAGCGTGGAAACATTTTACACGATATTGTTTCTGAAAACATTATGAAAATATTCGTACTCAAAAGTTGTGACACACTTTGACGGTTCATGGTATGTCATTTTCAGATATATAAAGTATACAAACAATCATGAAATATATTAAAAATATATAGTAAGTATCACTTACCAATGATGGAGTGAAATCGTAATGAATATTATCTCGGTGTCTCCACAAATTATCCACCCAATCTGGACTGACAATTGGTTTTCCCAGGTAGACAGCATCCTGATATTTGACCCCTCGACATTTGTCAGCAATTAAGTGTGTAATGACCCCGTCTGTGGAAGACCCTCGTTCACTCATCCGTTCCATGTATGATCCACCCAAGTAAAGAATCTTCCTTCGAACCTCTTGCTGAAAGATCACAACAATAATTTGACTGAAATATCCAGAGAGAAGACAACAAAATGATAACATATATTATAGCACTTACAAGGTGTTCCTTTGATGAAAATCCTGTGGCTGCAATCCTACAATTTTGTAAATGTGTCGAATACATTGGGTAGCCAAGTTTGTTCACGGGGAGTTTTTTGGTAGCACTCTGTGAACATGAAATGATTGCTGAGGGTCCAAACATTCTTGGTCTTTGCGATGGAGGTTTTCTCCTCAGAGAATCAAATATAGGACCAGAAAATTCAGAAAATATAATCATAGACGACGAGTGGTCAAGATTATTAACGGACGATTCTGTAATTGGTTCATTGATGGATGCTTCTATTCCCAGCTCCTAGAGAAGTCATCATCAAAAATACAAATATCAATGTAATAAATATTTACTTTTGTAATTAAGTATAACTCTCTCACCACACACTTTTCTACTAGTCTTTCCATTTTCTACACCAAATCTTTGACACGGCTTAACTTTGGAATTTAATACTACACACAAAGACTGCGATACAATGGTCTAATATCACTTTGAAACTATGAAGCTAATACTTGTTCAAAAAAGTGACCATAAAAAGTTAATTGGGTATTGTTTCAGTCACAAAGACAAAAGGTATCCTGGGGAGACTTGAATGAATCCAACAACAAATGACTTACTTTGAGTGCAGCTAAAAGGCTATAGTCATTAGCCAACCGGCTGTCCACAAAGTATGCTGTTTTCGGGTCACAGGTGTAAGTCGGGGTCATTGGAGGAAGTGCCGGTGTCCGAATCTCAAGCAAAGAAAAAAGGGGAGTCGGAGTTGTTGATGAAGCATTGACTGGAGTTTTTGGAGAAAATACTGGTTCAAAGTCCATTTGTTTTCCATCCCTTCCCGATTTTTGTTCCTCTCCGTACTCTGACAGGGCATCCAAACTGGATGCATCCGTCAAATAATCATCCGTACTCATTTTTGTTGAGAGATCAAACTGAAATAAATTATACAAAATGGAATAGTCAAATGAGCGTGCCAAATGATTACAATGAGCCAGAAGCTAATTATGCATAAAAGTAAATATATATCAAATTACAAACTTACTTTATAAATACAAGTTAATTAAGTTTCCCGAATTCGTAGCTGTCAAAGTTCTTAGCTGCCTCACACAATGACGTTCATTGAATGAACTTGTAAAAATGTATAATAATAAGAGAACTTGTATAATTTGTTTGAATCTTTCACTTAATCACGGTTCTTGAAATCTTACTCACGAACATTTCACAGGTGGACAAATGATATTTACCTTAATTTAAGGCCTAATTATCTCGGTTTTTTATTCAAGCATGACTTTTCCGTTTGCAGCCGCCTTCTGTTTTTGAAATTGTAACGGTCGACAGTAAGTAAAACTCTTCGCAAACACACACACGGTGTGACGGTAAATGTTTTTTTTGGAAAGAGTGAACGAAACACAAAGACTATGTAACAATGTCAAATATATTTTATTTGAAGTTTCAGTATCACAATTTGTGTATAATATGATACATAGGTAATGGAAGGTAAAGTTTACAAAATTTCAACATCTAAAAAAATTGTAACAGCCTCAACGCTTCTTCCTAAATTTACCTCGACCACCACCACCACGTCCTCCTCCTCTGCCTCTACGACTACCTCCTCTGTCTCCTCCTCCAGATGCATCACCCTTATTCATTTGTCCGAGTGTGCGGAAAATTCTCTTACGAAGTTCTTTCTGCCTGAAAGTTTGTTTCTCCTCCACCTTTTTCATTATTTTTGCTCTCTCTGCCGTTTTCTTTGCCTTTTCAATCTTCTCCTTGGCCTCCTTCTCTTGTAGGCGGACCCTCATTTTGTTAAGGGCTAAGGACATCTATAGAAATGAGAAACACAGTTGGTTGAGTATCCTTTTAATAATCACATTTATTTTCATACTGCATACACATCTTGTAAGTATGTATTGACTTACCTGTCTTTCGTGAGGCTCTTTGATCACAGCAATCCTTTTCTCTTCTTTGAGTTTCTCTTGAACCTTTGGCCTATCCTTGTATGGCAATTTTTCCTTCAAACTTTTGGGGATTTGTAGTGAGGTAAAAGTTTTCTCCGTCCTCACAATGGGTGTGTATAAATGATCAGGATTCGGTTCAACTTTTATTTGAAGTTCCCGTTTGAGTAGCCCAACTGTCTTCAACATTCTTGGTTGAGGAGTTATAAGAGTCGGGAGATTCAAGAAAAAATGTGGTACTTCTACTTGGGCCCATGTACGACAAAATACAATATCTGCAACAAAAAATTCAGATAAATAAAATAAAGCATGAGACTTGTACAAGTAATTGATATTTTGAATGTGCAATGTCATTTGTTAACTCACCACTAGCTAAAATTTTATCTTCAAAAGTAGCTCGGAAAGCTCCAGGTGCACGAAGAGGTCTTTTAATGACACCACGAACTCCAGAAACTGTCCTTATTTTTGCTCCAATAAATTTAGCTACCTCCAGTTGACTGGAGAACATGCCTATAAGTTAAATAAGATTCAAAAAGTTTCATATATATTATAAGTGTCACAGGCAAGTAGAGTACGTAATGAAAAGAACAATGAAAAAAATACCTTCTAGGAATGCTGATTTCTTAAAAATTTTGGTAGGATGCCCAACTAATTTTAATTTTTTGACTAATTCAGTTCCCTTGTCCATGTCCAGGATGGTCCCTGTCATTACAATGCGAAAACCACTAAAACCCTGTGGTGCAATTCCTAGGATACCAGTCCCTTGGGGTGTCATTGGTCCATAAAAATTAGCTACACAATGTAAATGTTGAGGGGTGTATTTAATCAACCTAAAAATAGAAAATTTTCATGATTGGTTATTCTTTTTTGTCACAACTTAACTTTTCTATATAAAAAAAGTAAATCAACCTTAGTACAGTTATGTATTTGTATTACATTACCTATTTCTCATATTATGATCGTGGACAGAGTACAAAGCGATTGTCTGAAACCGACGCCAACCCACAGACAAAATAATTGGGTCACGGGTTTTGAGAATTTTCGGGTGCCACCGATGTTTTTTCACTCTGGCCTGGACAACAGCAAGTGTTTCTTGATTAGGAGTATCCAAAGAGCCGACGACGAGGGGAGACATTACTTGTGGATCAAACTTGGTGACAAATTCATAAGGAATATTACTTAGTTCTACACGGACATATGTACCAGGAGCTAAACCTTGTAAATCTTCAAGGAGTTTAGGGTCATCAATATTGTCAAAAAATGTCCGATTTATTTTAGTTTGTTCTTCAACTTGACTTTTCCAATCTTTGTAAAATTTTTTGTCTCCCCCTTCATCATACTCCATGTCAAATTTCTCTTTTAACTTTGCTTTCATTTCTTCTCTCTTTTTGGTTGACACTTCTTCTTTCTCCTCTCCTCCTCCTCCTTCGTCATCATCATCATCATTTCCCTGTCCCCCTTTTCTTCCGACAGAGTCACTTTTTGGATTTTCACCTGAATCATTGTCCATTTCTTCAAAATCTCCATAAATATCATTTCCAAATGGATCATCATCATCATCCCCATCTGCGTCCAAGAGTTTCTTGGCTGTTTCAGCATAATCTCCACCCACAAATAAATCTTTCAAGTCCTCTTCATCCATTTGATCAAAATCCACTTGACCTTCGTTGACTGCACAATTTGCCAAATCAAAGTCGGCTCTTGAAGTCACATTCATAAAATCACTATTGTCATCATAAATCATTTTCTGCATGGAACGATTACGATATCTAGAGTAAAAAGCGTCTGCTGCATCAGCCACTCGACGTTCCTTCATGTACTCAATTTTTCCAGGTAAGCTCTCATCAAATTTTGACCTGACCCTCTCTTCATTTCCACTGTCACCATCTTCTTCTCCTTCATCGTCGTCGTCAAATTCAAAATCTTCGTCGTCCAAATCCATTTCTGAATCATCATCAATTTGACCATTATTATCATCATCTTCTTCCTCATCGTCATCAGACTCTAAATCTGTGCCGTCTTCTTCATCATCATCGTCTTCATTTTTATTCTTGACACGCTTTTTAGGTTCCACATTATCTTGAGTTAGTGGTTCCAAAATTTCCATCTCAGCTGCAGTAATATTTTCTGAAGCACTGAATAATTGAATTGTGGCTGACTCCATCTTTTCATTCAATGTAGATTTCAGGTCATGAAGTTCTCCTATGAAGGGAACATTTGTAGACCCTTCACCCGTTGATTCATTTTCATTCTGTTTATTCTTGTTATGACTGTGACTTCCACCCAGATCAATGTACACAGCATCACGATCGTAGACAATACCACCAACTCCGGAAAAGGGAGCATAAATTAATTTTTCTTTCTCGTTGAGAGAGCGACGGAGAACTCTTTCCTTCATTGGTAAAGGACAAGGGTCGCTCAAGGAAGTGACAACTTCGGGTTGGAAATCTCCTAGTCCTATATTTAAACAATTATTTATGTGTAATTCTTGGTTTTTAAGGTTGGCCACTTACACATACATGCAAAATTTATAAAATGAATATCTAATTTTAATTACCTGGAATATGGACAGAAACTCTTGGTTTTAAAAATGTCCCATGGATGTAACCATACAAACTGATGACACGATCAGTCTTAGGATTGACACGAATAGATTCCGGTGGAGTTAAATCTTCCATTCTGTCAGCAATGACGTAGGCATGCTCCGATCGCCATAATGTAGGCCTAAATTTCATGACTGCCATGAATCGGGCAAGATTTTGGATTTCATTTTTAGGGTAGGAATGAGTACCAGGATGATAGCCAGATAAATAAAATAGCTTGGACCCAGCATACACTTCAGTCCAAAACCGATGTTTTAATGTTTTCTTGGTCGTCTGGAGTTGTTTCTTATTTTTGATTAGGTCAAGATGTGTCAGTACTCCCATTATATTAGGAAATCCATGTACCTACAAGAGACACAAAATTAGTTAATACAAGATCAAAATTTCAGAAGGAAACTCATTTTAATACAATTTTAATAAAACATTTTGCATTTACCTGACAAATATTCAAAAACTCAAATATCTCCATTTCAAAACCAAAAGAAGCATCGACGAGGAGCAAAACTAAATCAGCAATCTTGGCCACATCAATCATTGAATTTATGTCATTATTGCACTCAATAAAAGTCAATCTTCGTTTCTTTCCCGACACGATTGTGACTGGACCTTTGACATCACTAAGAGAATGTCGAGTAAAATTCTTGACGAGATTTTCAAAAAGTGTTGATTTCCCTACTTTCGGTGGTCCAACAATAGCAATGATAAACGGAGGAGGTTCAACTGGTGCTCTGTCAACAAGTGGGACTCTCTCTTTCTTCGTGTCAATATCTTGAGTACGGCGAAATCGTCGTTCAGCCTTAACAGCCGAGTTGAAAGTGAAGGCTTTAGGATTTCTAATCTTGGCATCAACATTTGTTTCCACCTTTTTGTCTTTTGCCTTTTTCTTTTCAGCTTTTCTACCGGATTGCGAGGGTCTGTGCCCCTTCTTTTTCCCAACAGAATCGTCGCCTTCCATCTGAAATTGATTCAATTACAAATATACACAATCCAGTTGGACACGAAAATACAAAGGCTGGTCAGAATATGTCAGTATTAATAGTCAATTTGGACTTGACAAAAATAACAAAAATAATTTACCTTTTTCCTCGTGCTCCGCTGTTTAAACTGTTCTAAGGGCCGCTCATGGCAAGGATATCGAGATAAGGGAAAGTCAAAGTGATTTGTGATTTGTGTGTGCCTTTGAAATGTTGTGAGAATTTGTGATTAATTGTAATTAGTTGATAAAGATACACGGTAGTTAAATACAAAGTTAAGATAGGCGTTATGAATGATTCTGAGTAAGAACATATGGGTTTTCCTTTCGTTAATTATTCGTCAATCAGTTATTTCTGTAGTTTTTTAAATGGTCATTTGTAACTTTTCCTTATTTTCAGGGACGAGAACTCTGAAACACAATCGAAATCTAGGACACCACATCTACTAGACAATGAGTCACACCTCATATCAACAGGTCAAAGTTCATCGGAAGCTACGCGTTCAAGGTTTTAATTAAAAATTTACATCGAAATTTGCAAAACTACTTGCTGAAACATTTTACTAAATAACAAAGATTTTATGTCGTGTGTTTTTCGACAGAGACCATTCACTTCCATCGTCGTCGTCTTCTACTTCACAGACATGCAAACCCTCAACAACCGTTTCTAGTTGGGCCGCATTAGTCAATGAAAAAGGACTTGTAGGGTTAGGAAGGTCAATCATTAATTTTGAAGGTATCAAAATTCCACGAAAAGCGACTGAAGGGAAGCGTCCTTTATTTGACAGGTCAGTATTACCATTAATTCTTCATATTATATGCACGTACTTAATTATTCACCAACAACCTGTTAACTCTATGTATATTTGATTATTATTTTTTGACAGAGATGAGTTACGAGAGTCTATCAAACGTAGAGTATTAGAGAATACTGATGACATTACAACTCCTACAGTACAAAATGTCCAGATAGTCTTCCCACCAACTCCTACTAGCACGTCCGTAGAGGAATCCCACTCAAGTCAAACCCACAGAGAGAATGGAAGGCTAAGTAGAACAGATCATGAACCCGATCGTCACCATTCTTCCCGCAGAAAAAGTCAATCAGGTAAAGAGTTTTTTTCATTTGTACATCCATACTTTAATTGTTATGTAAATTAAGTAGTAATATATGCATAGATCTGATTGTATTTTCATTCTTTCTAAATTCATTGCAGATATTCTAGGCTCAAGTATCTCCTCATATTCGTCCGATTCAAGGGCCCATGTGTCCAGAGATCTCAATGATTCCATATCTCCTGACAACTATTATAATAGATCTCCTCGTGACATGAGTTCGAATGAGACACCCCGTCGAAAAGGACCGTCTCCAGTACTAGAAATAAGTAATTACTATTCAAGCAAGAGTTTTGGTTACTAAACTCCTATCACCAAATATTAAGGATACATGTAAATGTTTTTTAATACAATTCTGCAGTTCGAGAAAATGAAAGAAAACGTGAGAGGCGGCGAGAATGGGAACGCGAATGTCATAGATCTTTGGAACATAATAAGTCACGTCATTCTTCTTATAATTCTTCAGTCAATACCCCAAAGTCTGGTGCTGCTCCAGAGGTACTTTTACTCCGTAAACAATTTGGTTGTTTTTTACTCATGTACTGAATTTTACAAGATACATTATGAATTGATTGACAATCATTTAATTTTCTCATTTCAGCTAATTCCAACGAAAACACTTCATGTTACCTGGCTCCATGATGTGATTGTAGATCCCAAGAGAAACAGAGCAGCTTTACAGCATTTGAATGAAGTATTAAGACGACATTTTCAAAATTTATGTGATGTACCGGTATTGGGTGTCAGTTACAGACCCCGTTCAACCTGGATCATGTTCAAATCTATCAATCACGCAGAGGAAGCAATGAACCAAATAAGACTGGGACCAAATCATTTCATGTATGAATTCCCAGATGGTTCACATCATTATAAGCGAGAGTCCATCCCCTATGAGGTTTGTTAACTGTTTGTACATATTGTATATTAAATCAATGTTTCAAAGTAAAAGTATGTATTTATTCAATTAATCTTTTATAATTTTTCAGATTGATTTCTCACAGTCTGAACGTTGGCTCGAAGGCAGTTAAATTTTACCACATGTGCTCTGGTGACTTTCAATATCTTGTGAGATTGAGCGTACATTACATACTTAATACCGTAATGTAAAGACTGAATTACGTAACAATGTCAATAATGCCAAAAAATACGTAATGCCATTTCCCTGACCTTGACACCTACTCTGCATTTCGGCAAGCTCCACTAATAAATTTGTATAATTTTATAAATAATAATTTGTTCGGATATATTTAATTTGAATAATTGTTTCGTGTTATAAAAGTTGAAGAGTTTATAGTCAGTTTTTATTATGTTGTGAGTTCTGCCTTCTTCGTTTACTATTTATTATTTCAAGTCCCGAATCCTTATGTAGAGATAATGTAGAGTCTCTTCCCGTCATTTAACCCACAACCTTTTATTATTATTTGATTATTGTGATGTCATTATACAGATGCAACGACTGTATAATATAATATTAATAACATAAATATAGTTATATACAAATTAATATATTTATTATATTTACAAGTGAACAAAGTAATGTGTGATAGAGACTTGGACAAAGTTCAATTTTAGTTTAGTTTTTGTCAGTACAAACCCTTATATGCAAATGAGAATAACGCACTCTGCTACGTTTGACATTCATATAATATTACTTTCCTATGCAAATATTTTTTTTCTTTGGAAAACGATGATGATCAACTTTTATGCAGTGTCATATGACAGGCCTAAAATAATTAATTCAATATTATGCACGTTTACATATTCCAGTGCATTTTTTGCATACATCTGTGAACGTTGTGTGGTGATATAGTAATTTTTGAAGTATACTATTTCCTTGATTATCAAAGCTAACGAGATTATGGAGTCGTCCTCTTGTTGTTCCGCTATTATTTCATGATAAAAGAAGCAATGAATAAAGGCGTACAAATACAATATATAAATTATAATGTTTTACTCCTTTCGTAATTTTTTTGTACAAGTACATAAGTACACCATGATTTATTACTTCAATGGAATTAGACACTACTTTGCATGTGTAATACTAGTAATGCAGAAAATACACTCATCAAATATAACTGACTCTAGTTTTACTGCTCACAATCGAGTATTAGTATTTCATATAAATACATGTTATTGAGAAGCAGAGCATAATTTGCTTTAAAGAAGTGTAAATACATATATGAGGCAACGGGTGAGAGAGAGAGAGAGATTTAGATATTGATATGTAATCCTTTTAGCGTACTAATCAGGTCAGTTAATTATAACTACGTTACATTATCCCAATTTCCGGTCTATGAGCTAATCACGACGTACATTAATTATCATTTACAGCAAGGACACGTAAACAACGGATTAACAATCGCTGAGTATGTATACCAAAATAGTTTACTCTCGTGTCTCTCGTCGAGACAGTGAAGTACATAAGTACTACCACGTAATGTTACGCTCTTGTAAATTGACTTTATTAAGTTGTTATTGCCACCAACAAACTCTGCTCCGCGTCATGTGGTCGATGAGGTTAGATTTTACACAATTAAACATTGGCTTTCTCTCTCCCTCTCTTTATGTAGGATTTAATTTGAAGAATTGGAGCTTTTATTTTTCCCCACACTTGTAAAATGCGTACAAAGGGAATCTCATTTACTTGATCCAAATTGAATGGAGGTTGTGTGTGTGTGTGTGTGTTTCCGCCCCAGAGAGACTAATCGTCTCTCTCTCTCTCTCTCTCTCTACAGAGATTGACTTTTATCATTGTTTCCATTTTTAGATTTACGGTGGTTTTCCTCCTCCTCCCTTGTATCCATCTTCCCTGTTTTGATGTGCTGTTGGTGGTCAATTGTACTTCTTAAAGCTTTACCATTAGCCATTCAACATGACATTGAAGGCACACGCACAAAACACGGAGGGAACAACAAGGAAAGCACATACTACATTACTATTCCCCTCCATTGTGAATCTTCCTGAATGTGTGTGTGTGTGTGACATGCTCTTCTTTCAATTGACTTTTTCCCATTCTTTGATAGTGTCGAATTTAATGTGGAGAGTAGGAGTTTAGTGTGGAGATCCCTAATAGTGGTTTTACTTCCACATTTCTTCTCCCTCTCTTCTATGATACATTGTATTTTCCCAAAACCTCCCCACACAGACACATTATAATAATATTTCTAATAGATAAATGCGGGGGAGCAACAGCACAGTAGCAACCTTACAATAATGGGATGCAGGCGGAGGAGAAAAGGAAGAGGAGAGAGCCACAACCACCATCAAGTCAATTGAATGACTATTGAGATCATTTCATTGTTGTGACTGAGGCATCCGAACATGTTGGAAGCCTAAACTCTCTCTCTCTCACACACACAGCCTTTGTCCAATGATTAATGGTCCCAAGTTCAGAATGAGTTATTGGGTTTCATTTTCATCATAACTGGAGTCTCTCTCTCTCTATCTCTCTCAAGCAGACACACACAATAACAACAATCATTTCAAATTTTGACCTACAATTCGACTGAGCATTATCCTACATATATTTACAAATACAATTCCACAACAGCAACACACACACACACACGACCATTAGCCAACTCCCACACCCACACACAGACACACTCAGTCATAAAGTATTGTTGTAGTGGCCATCCCTGTCCAAAAATTCTAATTAATTTATGTGGCCCCATCGTCAATGTCCGAGCGTTGGTTCCAGGGACAGAAAAATAGCACTGCGTGTGTGTGTTTTTGTGACGAGTTTCATTTACAACGTCCAATTTTTCTCCACCTCAGAAAAACACACAAGGAAATATATTACACTGGGAAAAATAATGACGTAACACACACTCTTCATTTCAGAGCCCACTAAAAAATTGTGACCACATACCAGGGAACCAGAGAGAGAAAGAATTTCAAAAATTGTCCTCCTCCTACAAAACACACACACACACTCACTCTCTCAGGGAAAACAATCCAAATCCAAAGAGAGAGAGATGAAATTATGATTTTAAAAAAAGTTGACATCACTTTTCCAAGATGGACATGGGCGAGGTTTTGGTAAAAGTTATTGTCAAAATATTTTTGTCATAGGGAGGAGAGAGAGAGGCACACACTCACCTCTTCCTTGTTCTCGTGGATGATATTCTCACCTGGACAGACACAGGAGGTGAACAAGAGAGAGAGAGAGGATTAAGTTACAACCAGTCCGTTCTTGATGGCACAGTCAAAGACAAGATTAAAGAATCCACACACACACACTCATAAGTACTAGGGATAGGGACACACATCACTTGACATAATATCTCTCTCGAGACAAGAAACACTTTGCGACGATTAGGAAGATGAAGATAGTAATCGATTACTGTGGTATGTGTTCCCTCACACACACACACACACACATACACGCACACACACAGGGTATATTGTTGTTGGAGGAATCAGCCGGACATTTTGTTGGACAGAAAGAAGACGAAGAGGACAGAAGGAAAGCCCAAAGGACAGTGGCAAGATCAGATAATAATAATATGTCAGACAATTGTACTTACTCCCAAGCACACGAGTAGGAATATTGTAATTGCATACCAGTAAAAACTTCCCCTCACACACACCAACACACACACACACACAATCCCCCACAATAGAAAATGTACAAAACAATAATATCATCATCATCTCCCGTCCACCACCTTTTTTCTGCATCGCGAGCCACCAACATCTTCAGCCCAAATCTCAAAGGAGGAGGTGACCCAAACTTGGAATTTTCTAAATCCAAGAACAATGTGACTTCATTATTGTGCACAGTACGCATATACACACACGACACATCAGACTGTAAAAAATTGGACCAGGAAAACTGAAAACAGAAACAAGGGCCAAGGCGTTGTCCTCCATTTTCTATTTCTCTATTGGAGAGAGACAACAATGCTTTTCAAAAAAATATTTCCCAGCTTCCATGTCCCAATTTACCAATTGTACTCGGCTTTACATTTTTTCTACAATACACACGCACACTCGCACAAGCACTAAGCTCGTCCTGACCAGGGTCCATATGGACCCTTCGTTCAATTCAGGCTGTCGTTGTAGCAGAACTTATCTCGAACCTGGATCGCTTCAAATTCGTCACAATTTGTCATTTAAATGAGAAAGGGAGAGACCGACTGGACAATTAATTGCTCGGTCGAAAGGCGGAGAGAAAAGACATGTCAGAGGTCATAAATTGTGTGTGTGTGGGACTTTTGAGGGATCTCTGGAAGATGGCTCTATAGACTTTAAAGTCAGGTTTACAGACGGATCCGACCTGCAAAAAATGTTCAATTTTTTTATACAACTTTACACTGCACTGCGTCCACAATTTGTATCTGCAGAAGACTACGGTTCACAAAATGGAGACAAAAAAATGTGAGGACAATTTTTTGGAAGGAGGTTTGTAGGAGGGATGGAGTTCCGTGGTGGAGAGGATGAGATGAGAGATGAGGGTATAAAAGGAGAGAGAGATGAGATGGAAGATTATTTGGTCAAGATAACTCTGTGAGACTGTGAAGCTGTGCCATTCAAAAAAAGAAAGATCGTAAATTGAAAGAAGAACCTCCTCATCCTTCGTCCTCGGCTTCCTTTCCTTGGCCAGGCCATCCCCTCTGGTTGCTGGAACATTACTAGAAATTAGTTGTTGTTGTTGAGGCCTCTCTCTTCCCCTTTTGTATGCTACATACTTTTTTATCTCACTCTCACATCAAAATCCTCTCTTTCTCTCTTGTACAACCTGAGTCCTTCTTCAGCAGCAGTATATAAGTGCATAAGGACAAATTTTGAAAGTACGGATACGAAAAAATCAAGACAAGTTGTCTTTCTCAGCTGTTTCTATGCCTCATTTTTATGCATTTGTACTACATCGGACTGGGGTACACACGACAATAAAAGATTTTTGTTGTACAAATGTTCAACCTCAACCACACAGCTGTGAACTCACCTAATCTCCAAAACTCTTGTTCTCTTCATCTCCCATTCTCTCTTCTTTTAACATTTTAACAGCGACACAGAAGACACACACAGAAGAGTGTGTAGAACTATTTTCCCTGATCAAAATTTTGATAAAAATCAAGATTCTATTTTCCCCTATTCTTCTCTTCCTTGCTAGCTAAGCTAGGCCTTACCATGGCGCCGCTTTTTACATATAAAAAGAAATCTCAAATTTTTTTACAAAGTTCCTCCTGGTCTCTCCCTCTCTCTCTCTCTTTCCCTGCCTCCTGCAATAGGAAATGAGAGGAGAAAAAGGAGGGAGGAGGATGGGGAAGCAATAATTAAATCTTCCAATCGTCCACACCATTTCTAAATACATATTTTACTTTATATAGACATGCTGGAGTTTTGTGGGAGGGAAAGAAGAGAGAAAAGAGAGAGGGGAAAAAATTAAATATTCATAATCGTGTCTTTTATTAGTTTCACACACACACGCATCTATATAACCATTTATACTGTACAATCTGAGGCACAAAGCAATAGATATGAATGGCGAAGAAATCTTGCTCATCTCCAGTCTGGAGAGAGTCTGGAGGGAGATGAGGAGAAATGAAGACTCTATCTTTTTTTCTCAAAGGAAGCCATAAAGCAAGGAAATAAAGGAAGACGAGTGTGTGTGTGCCTGTGTGTGTGTGTAGACTCCCAGATTCCATACTCCCCTTTTCTCCGCACACACACTCATCTCTCTCTCTCTCTCTCTGTGTACAATATAATATTATGAGGAAAATTAATCATCTCATATGTACCCAAGCACGATTTTCTAATTTTCCCATTCCTCATCATAAATAACAATAATAAATCTCGTCACATCTCTTCTCCCTCTCCGCCACTACTGCCTTACATATCTCTTATATTATTATATGGCCAGTACAATCTTCCCATATTTTGAATGTCACAGTCTCCTCCTCCCATCTCTATCTCTATTCAGCAAGAGAGGAATTGTGGCTCTCACGGAGGCCCGAAACTGTCTCAAAAAATTAAAATTGAATGTCCAGGGATAATGAGAATGAGAGAGAAGGGGAAAAAATTTAAATTTAATTAGAGAAAATGAATGAAAGGGATAGGAGACGACGAGAGGAAAAGAGAATGACTGACATAGTTCAACTCAGAGAAACGTTCTGCCTATTACACGTCTTACACAATACATGATGTTTGTAGGTGGCTCATAACTAGATCACCACATGACAACAACAACAGCAGAAAAAGAAAGAGTCTCAGCCCAAAGCATTGGATTACATGGTGGAGCATGGAAAATTGTGAATGCCGAGACACAAGAAGAAGAATGAAGAAAGAGAAGAAGAAGAAGAAGAAGAAAAGTAAAAATAAAATCCACCACCAACCAACAAGTTTAAGAATGAAGAACAAGAAGAATGACAAGAATAAAAAGATGACACCCATAGGAGCGAACAGAATGGGATACAAGAAAGAGAGACACACAGGGGAGGGAAAGAGCATGTAGAATTGTCCAAAAAAAGACAGACCAAAGTTCTTTTTAACTGGAAAAGGAAGAGTCAAGAGAAGAAGAGGAGGAATAAATGGAAGAGCCACCCTTGGCATCCCTGACTCCCTGCTAGGCATTGTTGATCTGTGTGTCAACAACAGCAAAAGCCCGGCCCCTCCACGATGCACACAATTCCTCCGTGGATCCCCCATCTACACTTTTCAAATATCCTTCGATATTGGTAACTCATACCTTGTACACACACACACACACTACTGTACTTGTAATATATATATCGGTCCAAATACAAGACGAATGGACGAATGTACCAATGTAAATCGTGTGGAGAAAAGCTACTTATTCTTCTAGTGACTTTTAAAAACTGGTGGTTGGTCCCATCCGCCAATTCATCCTCCTCTTGAATACAGTGTGTGTGTGTGTGAGAATTGGTCTCACAATACAAAAAATGGGTGTTCCAGAACATTATCTCAGTTTTAAAACTGGATTGGGATTGGCACAAAAAGTAAATGCTGTAAGAAATGTCGAAAAAATTGTACACTTGGCTTCCTCTTAAATAGTGTGTGTGTGTGTGTCATCCTCCATTCCTCCTTGTGAGAATTGCTATAGACTTTGGAAAAATTACAGGATGTTTGGTTTAATGCTTCTCCTCCTTCCATGGTAGTGTAACAGATAGAATAGTGTAAACGTGTGTTGACTGTTTCCAAATTTTATTCCTGAATTTTTGTCCAATGGAGAGAGTCGACGAGGTTGAGAAAAAATGGAACCCTTGGCTTTTTACCCTGTATATTATGTAATGGTGTGCGTGTGTGTGTGTGGAAAACTCAAATATTTGTATTGACACCAGAAAAACATTCTCCCAAATGGAATGGAGCATCACTATTGTCCATTTGGGTCGTCTTTTTTGGTCGTGTGGTGGTTGTGTGGTGTGTGTTTGTTGTGCGATAACAAAATTATATATTATTGTGAAACCATGTAATAATAAATGTAATTATTGCATTACATCTCGACCCACCGCAACCAAACCAACCCACACACACACACAATGTTGAATGAGAGATGCCACCCGGTTAATAATATGAAAAAAAAGGTTATTCATTTCTACCAAAAAATGTAGGGACATAATCTCCAAACACACAATTGAAGAATGGGATGCCACCAGGGAATGATCCTCCTCTTCTAAAAGAGTCCAAGGGTGACAATTGGCTCCGTCAGAAAAAAAACGAGGATGCTATAAATATTTCATTCTTTAGTCAATTCTTTTATCAACTCTATCCTTTTCTCACTCGCTTATTTCTCATTCTCTCCATTTAAAAATATTTCGAGAGTCTCTCGGATCGAGAGTCAATTTACTTTTTCGAAAAATGTTTTCAAAATTCCGCAGATGGCCCAACCTGCCCCAAGGAAGCAAAACGTGTGTGTGTCTTGTGCTAGACAAGTTTTACAACAATGTAGAAAGGCAAGAATGTAAGGGACGGACATTACTGGAAAAAATCAGGCAAAAATCCAGGTGGTCATCCATGTCATGTCATGTCAGGAAAAAAAAATTCCTCGTGATTCTGTGGCTCATCACAGACTCTCAGCTTTCACCCTCTCAACATGAACAACAATGATGATGATAATAATGGAGGAGATAATGACCTTAATCATAAGTTTCCCGCCTCTCACCCAACCAGCCCTCAGCCCCTTCAGTCAACGTGTGGCAGGGCCTACGATGGCGAAGGCTCTCTCTGTATTTATCTGCGGTTTGCAACAAACGCTTATCAACTACTTAGCCGTCCCTTACACACACACACACACACACACTCACACACACGCAGTTCCATTGACAGCTCGTCATTTTCATTGTTGTTGTCCGGCCATACGTGTTACATGCAAAGCCACATTTGAATATCGAGTGAGAGGGGAATGAACGACTTTTCAGCCTACTTTTCAAAAAGCCGATTTCCTTGACTGACTTGTGACTCTCTTTTTGTGAGGAAAATCCTTTTTTTCAAATCCCCCTTCACACACTCACATTCAAAGGATTTGAAATACATTATTTTGTTGTGTGAATTTTTGACTTGGGAACATTTATAGGATTTCATTCAAGTTATTTTCCCTCATTATTGTATTTTTCTCCCATCTCGACTCGAATCCTCCCTTCCCTCCCTTGATTGACATGATGATACTTGACATGCGGGAACAAAGGGGAAGAAGACCGCAGTTGTGTTTTTCCCTGTATGGCATACACACACACACTGGATTTACATGTCCGTCAAGTCGTCTCTTTCATGGCCAGTCCACTATGGCTATGGACAGTGTCGAAGGGTATCAAAGGGTTGGAGGGAAAAAAGATTTTAACGGCCCTCTCTATTCATGAGAATAGCATGACGAGAGATGCAAATCCATGAATTACAACGACAGTGTCAGGCTAAATGGTGTGTGTGTGTGAAGTGAAGAACTGGTTAATTAGACCATCATGGATGGTTTTTAATTGTCATAAATCCATCCGCGACCGTGACACAATCATCCGAGATTGGTTATAATGAGGGCCAGACACACACGTTTACATGGTAGAGTGGAGTATGCGGAAGGAAGGAGGGTGACAGGACCAATTAGTCGTCCCATCGTTTGTCCACAGAGAGAGAGAGAGAGAGAAACCAGGATTGGAAACAAATGCGGGGTTTCTCCGTAACTAATCACTTGGGACCGTTGTGTGGTCAAGGAAGGGCCTCCTTCCTTCTCTCATCTTTTTGGCCCTATAATAAGAACCACAGATCATGCATCTGGATCTTGTGTGTCTGTCTATGTTGTGTGTGTGTGTGTGCCGGCTGCTCTTCCCTCATCTATTCAATTTTAAATGGAGACTTTTAAGAGTTTGACACCGGAAATGAAAGTAAATTCACCCCACGAGTCATTAAACCTTCCACATTTTTTTTCAAAAATCCTCCTCCTTGACACTCTCATTTGTTGTTAGGTTTTGACTGTGTGGTTTGCACACACACACTCACTCTCACACACACGCAAAGATCATACTCTGGGATTTGTCAAGGTTCGATGAGTGATGAAGGCGTGATACAGATGACAATCTGAGTATCAACACTACCGCATTTTCTTCCTCTTCTTCTTCTTCTTGAAGAAGATTTGACTCTTCTGTGTGTGTGTGCGTGTGTGTGTCTCGTTCGGAGCGCGTGTGTGTGACTTATTGGGAAAAATTTGAGGGTGGAAGTGAGTGGAAAATTGCAGGAGAGAAAAATTTAAACTCTCGGCTTGATTGATTTTTTCCCTCACTGTCGCTTCGTCACATTAACTCTGAGGGAGGGGTGTAATGCTTGCGTCTGTGTGTGTGTGTGACAACCGGAAGGAGATTTCACAACAGACTATCACAATGTCAATCTGCCAATAAACAGAAAAGGGAGAGGAGGAAGGAAGCCAGTGGATGAGAATTTAACTTCCTCACTTCATGTAAAGACCAGGCATTTCTTTTGTGTGTGTGCCTCTCTCTCTCTCTCTCTCTCCGTGTGGAAGGCTTGAGAGAGAGAAAATCTAATTGAAACGTGGCCTGGAAAATGCCGAGGAATTTTAAATACCCATTAAGATTGGGAAGGAGGAGGGGGGATGAGGGAAACAGCTTTAGAGGAAATTTCAGTTTGAGTGGGTGTTGAGCAATTGCGGGAGAGAAAGAAGGAATACCGTAAATCCGAATTTAAAAACCTTTCTTTAAAATATTTTAATGGGCAATATTCTAGCCTTCGATTCTAGTATATACGGTACGTGTGTGTTTGTGTGGATAGGGAAGGGGGGCCATGTTTTAAAAATTTTGGAGGGGACAATGAGCATTCGGGGTGGAGGGTTGTGTGTGCAAAGATAATGTTTCAAGTGATTAGTCTGCATTTGTTTCCAATTCATTTAAGAGACCCAGCGACTAATTGACTTTGTCACTGACTTCCGTCCCTCTCCCACTCCGAGTCCTGGGTAATCGGAAACCGAAGGAGAGATTCTGTATTCTGTCCTTTCCATTGCATCTGAAGGGCTAGGCAAGCCTTGCCTGGCAAGGCAGAGATTTTTGGGAGACAAAAACTCTGAAAACCAGAACCACAGTTTCCCCTCGTTTTAGTTTTTAGTGTAATCTCGTCAAAAAATCTTGAAGTAAATGAGAAACTAATTACTTGGCGTACACTGTACACACACACACATGGGGTTTCCCCCCAGTCGTAGTCCCATAAGAATTTTCAAGTTTACGCAAAAGAGATTCTACTCTGTACTCCGTTTTGCATAGAGTTCTCGGAGGAATTTCACGAGTACATTTGAGCACAATAATATATTAAAAAGGAGATATGTGTGTGAGAGAGAGGGGGGGGACAAGATTTGTGGAGATGAAGGCTGGAGGATTGTTAATAATAATAAAAATGACAATGCTGAAGAAAAGGAATGTGGACAGAGGACATGCCATAAAAGCTTTGTGAGGATTTCGTCTTCTCGTCTCATTTAGCATTGGCATTGCCCGTTTGCACGTTGCACAGTTTGTGTCTCGTGGAGAGGGAAAGAGAGAGAGAGATACAAGATTCACCAAAAGAGAGGGATAAAATAATAAATGATGTCCGCACGTTTGACTCATAAATAAAATTTCGTTGGGTAAGAGAGAGAAGAGTGTGTGTCTGTACTCCACACTCACTTATATTGCCGATATTCCACTCTTTCGTCCCTTTTTTACAAGAAGAGGGGAACACAGACATGGAGAATCTTGCTGAGTCTTGAGCACCTCTCAGTTTTCGTTTGGTGTAGTCGAAAGAAAGAGGGAGAGAAGAGGAATGCAAATTTTCGAGTTGAAATTTGAAAAAGTAGACACAACTCATTCCCAAATGCCCAAATGTTCATGGTATTATTGGCTTGGGGAAGGGAGAAGAGTGTGTGTGTAAAAGCTTTTGGAGATTCTGGAGACTCTGTTGTGTTGTACAAGAGAGGAGAGTATTTATTAAGTAAATTATGTAAGGGATACGTCTCGTGAGTTCTGAGTAGCATGGAGTGAAGATGGAGGGAGAGTGGTCGAGGGATTTCACGGGAGCAAAAGAGTCACTCCACACACCGCATCAAAATTACTGACTCGATGGGGTTTCGCACTCCTAGCCTCTCTCTTTTTCTCCTCATCCCTCCATGACACACACACACACTGGCATGGCCAGAGTCACAAAACTCCAGTCTTGTCTGTGGATCTGTGGAGGGGAGGAGGAGAAGGAGAGTGTAAGACAAATAAATATAAATTTATCATCTACCTATGCTAATAGCCATATAACCATTAATGGCTGACTCCCCTCTTCTTCCCCCTGTCCCTATTATATTATATGGAATGGAGAATCACAAAAAGTGGAGGGAGGAACGACAGGGGGAAATCATGCCATTTTATTCGCACTGAATTTCAATGAGCACAAAAGGCACACACACTCACTCACCCTCGTAACAATTGTTAAATGTTAAACCTACCCTCCTCTGCTTCCTCCTCAACCCCGTAAAACCTGATATTAGTGTCCTGAGGAGAAATAAATAAATACAAACATAATTCCTCATTAGCTCGTAAATTAATTACGACGAGAAATTTTTTTTTCAAAAAGAATTGTTGGACGTCACTCACAATTTTTCCGTCGGTGGAGCGATTGTTAAGGATGTAGTTGCTTTTGACAATGGAGAGTTTACATCAAATTATTTAGTTGACGTTCTTTTTTTGCCATGTGAGTAATTATATAGACACAATTAAAGTCATTTAGTTGTCCAATATCTTTTTAATTAATTTAATTCAGTAAATATTACATTGAGAATTTTTGAACAAGTTGAACGCCACTCACAATTATTAGTCCTTCAGTGGTGCTTAGTTACGTTTAAGATTTAATGTGGGACTTGTAGTTTTTATTGAGATTAGTTTCAAAATAAAATTTGGAAAAATTCACAATTTCCTATATGACTCACTCTGCACCTGTACAATTTAAACAATTTTTCTTAATTGAGTATAAATAGGGTGGAGTATTTTTCAACTCCCCCACCCAAAAACTGACTATAGAATTGGTCATAAACCCATGATTTGTTGTCATTCGACTTCCATAGAGCCAAAGGATTGTTAGTTCCATATTTGACAATATTTTATAGCCGTCTATTTAATCACAGACCATTTAAATCCAAGAACCCAAAGGAGAGCCCCACACATCGCATGACTACAATTTTTATTCCCATGCCCTCTCTCCTCTCTCTCTCCCTGTCCATCCACACAAACACAATAAACACACACGCGTATCCTTGTCACCTAAAACATGACGAAGTACCCACCTCGCAAAGTCCTCCTTTGGCAATGCTCCATTATGAATCCCCCACACCACACATCGCACAATGACTAAATGTTATTAAAATGGAGGGGGAGAGGACTATGAGGAATCATTTATTTATTTTTATGCCATTTAGCATCCTAGTATCCTGCTCTCCATTTCTAGCCCAAATTGTGTGTGTGTGTGTGTGTGGTCACGTGACTCCCCAGAAACTGTGAGGAGAATTGTGGTTCATATTCGTCACGAGGCCATTTGACATTTCTCCCTCGGAGAGAGAGAGAGAATGAAGGGATCCTAATTCCCAAAAGCTAAAGTGACTAACATGATGGAGAACACGGGACTTTTTTTATATGGGCCAGGACATTTAATCTCGAGAGAGAGGGTTAAGCTTTACAGGGTATATACGAGAGAAGGAAGTTTATAGTCGTATTATGAAGGGGTGGAGAACAGGAGATGACTGAATGCATTAAATTAATCCGATATGATCCTCCATGGAGGATTTAGTCATTCACCCATACTCCTCTTCTTCCCCTCCCTTCCTCTCCTCCTATTTGTGACTTAATGGAGCCTCAAAAAAATGTAGTCTACCCGGAACAATCCCACTTTTTTCAAAACTAGGCAAAAACCAATGTGTCAAGAGAGGGAGAGAGAATGGGTGACTGGGATTTTATTTGTAGGACAGACAGAACAGACTGCAAATGAGCCCTAGGAGACCAGCAGAGAAAGATGGGGGATTGATATAAAAGAAGAAGGAGCTAAAAGTCATGGAATGGTCATCCTGATTTTGAGAGAGTGTCTCTGTAGTGGACAGTAGAGAGACTCCCTACAGCGGATTTTATTCCCTCCTCCAAAGTCAACAGGACTTCGGACACAGACAGACGTACAGAACAGAGACTGAGAAACTGCGACTGGCTTTTATGACGGGAAGATTACGGGGAGAATTTACAGACTCTAATTTACATTTACACTTTTTCAAAAGGAAAAACCATGGAGAATTTACGGACGTTTTTGAATTTTCAGGGGAAAAAATTGGGGATTTATGGGATGGGATAAAATTCGAATTTACTAAAGAAAAACATTGGAGGAGTTGAGAGAGGGTTAAATTAATGGGAAGTGTAGATTTTGAGAGTTTGAAATTAATTTAAATGATTACAAGAACATAGAATCGGCTTTGATTCAATTAGAAAAAGTTGAAACGAAAATTGTCAGACCTCGACGCCGTTCTCACTTCTTTTTGACTCTCTGGGATTAAAAAAGTACTTAGTTGTAATGGAGAAAAATACATTTCACGATCGTCAGATTTGCGAAGTAGTTTGGTTTTTTAATTGCTTAACTGCATTTAAAGTTGGGCTACCTCAACGTTTAATACATATTAATTTCAGCTGCCATTTCCAACGGAATTTCCAAAAATACACCGCACACAATTCCCTGCAAATCCCGAAATTTTCTCAATGCGATGCGGTGACTTTTACCAAAGTATTCTCATGTCATATTAAGGAGAAAAGCATGGATTCCCGTTAATCCTGAAATCCACACCCTCTTCTCCACACCACAATTACACAAAAGCCGTCCAGCTCCATGTCAATTGAGCCTTGACTTTTCTCTTCTTTAAAAGACAAGGCAAAACCGAACAATTTTGAATGGGCCCGATCTGAGATGACACTTGTCAATTTCATACTCTTTCATGTTTTTCTTTCACTTCCACGGCATTCTGTCTTTACTCTCTCTCTCTGCTAGTGTGAATATGATACAGTTAACTTTTCCACAATTCCATTCTGCCCATCAGTCCCACGGACAGAAAGAGAGAGGAAGAGAACGTGTGATGGTGAAAACTGAGAGTGACAAAAAAAGAGACAGTAGACGACATTTGACTTTGAGGAAGGCTTGTGGTTTTGGGTATTAATTATTTTGTGAGGGAGTCCATTCAGACGTTAAATACGGACCCCTCCTCTCCTCAATATATGTATATTGATGCGTGTGGAGGGAAATCAGCTTTTGGGACTCTTGACTTTTCGATTGTTCTGTCCGAGGCAGGAGAAGAAGACACAAGTCAGTAGTTCTGAGAGTGACACGAGTACAAGTCGGACCATTATCCCCTCTTTAAGCCTTTCTCTCTCTTTCCTCCGGAATGAATCAGAGATGACAATAGCTGGAAAATAATACAAATTCAATTGTACACACTCTCTCTCTTACCAGTGGTAAGTTACTACACGAGGCAAAAGGGGTAAAGATTCTGGAGCAAGGAGGAAGGCAGCTGGGAAGTCTAAAGGAAAGTGTCAAGATCTCTCTGAAGGGGGGAAGATTCAATGGGTCAAAGGCCAACTGGTCCGTGAGAGAAGACAAACAGTAACAATGAGGCTGTCATTTACAAGAGAGAGAAGATTTTCCATATTCATAACCAACAGAGAGAGAGAGCGTGTGTTTATTTGCATTCAAAAATTAAAATCCCTTCCTTGTGTGTGGGATTTTATTTCACAATTTTGGTAATTCGTTCAATAAACACGGATTAAAAATGTCCCCCCGGAAGATCCGCTTACCATTTCATCTTCCGCCCTCATCGGCCGGAACAAGGGACTTAAGATCCTGAAGGGACCCTTGACTGTTTATGGAGTTATGACAATTGAGTACAATTAAAGGACTAATTTCCTTTTTCTGGTGAAAGACGAGGTTCAAATTCAGAATTTTGTGAGCTTTCCATGCATCATGAATTTAGTTTGAGTTATTCTATTTCCTCCTCCCCCATCCGTAGTTTGAAAGTTTGCAGAATTTTATGAAGCAAAACAGCCAACCCAGCTTAATACTGAAGTATATGTCATGTTCCCGAGGAATACCAGAGTAAAACTACAACGACGAGGGAACTGTAGAGTGTGAGACCACAGGAAAAAAAACTGCTCAACTGAATGTGAAATGAATGTTGCATAAGATTTTCATGTTCATCTTGTTCTACTGTACTTTGGACACGTTCCTCTCTCCCACCTCTCCCAATGATAAGAGATACTATGTAGAAAAATTGAGGAGAGGAAGTCAGGGAACCGTGAAATTGGAAACTTTAGAATATTGAAAAATAAAGTAAGATTTTTTCCATCTTGCAAAGGCCGCCTCCCTTCTTACACTATTATACTTCATAAAGCTTTCTTCTTGTTAATCTCCTAATTTCCCAATAGGAAAATTATTGAGCGTCTCAAGTTTCAGGGATCCATAATCCACCCAATTGTAGTAAAAAACCGAACGGTTCACTTTATGTACAGATGTGGAGAAATAATTTTTACATGGGATAATTCGTAATTAGGAAATAAACTTGGTTTTATACAGAAAATTATTATGCCACAATTAAAATGTTTTTGGGCAACTTTTTAAATTAATGAATTAATTCTAAAAATTATCCAGAGAATTTTTGACATGAGAATTCTGCAAAAAAAATTGATGGACTTGGACGCCACTCGAGCCGTTCATGTGTATTCGGTGCCACGAGAAACTCTAGGTTTTGTGGGCCTGATCTGTCGTCCAGTTTTTTACATTGTGATTCATAACAATAGTTTTTTTTTATTTTACATAATTTTGACGATAATTCTCAATTTAACTTTAAAGTCCTGATTACAGGAATCAGCTATCCCTTTTACAATAATTTCCCTACATTTTCCTGCATGAAAGTATCCTCAAAAATGATGACACAACTTTTTCAAAATCCTCCTATTCTATTTCACCTCTAAAGTGTCTGTCACCTCATTTTTAAAAAGATGACAATTCTCAAGTACCCACAGACACACCATTTCAAATTTCCCTTTCTTCTTTGGTATCACTGAAGCCCTTTATTTCTCTCTCTATCTCTAAAGTGAAGACTTGAAGATCTTCTCACCATGAAATGATCTCTCTCTCTTTCATGTATAATAAAATGTGATATTGACTTCAATTCACCAATGCACTTCTCCCTGAGAGTTTTGGGAGACCTCCCTTATTTCACACACACAGACACACACCTCTCTCTCTCTTTTCTCTAATGGATATCGCCTAAGAAGAAAAAGTAGAAAAAAACATTTTAAATTCCTCTCTCCCTTTTCCTGATTGTCAATATTCAATAAATATCACAATATAGAGTCATACACATTGCATTGCATTGCATTGGGCACACACAAGCAACAGTTAAAAAGGTATAAAAGAGGACCCACTCTCTCTCTCAGACTCTCTTCTCTGGAAAAAGAAGGATGAGTTTCTTTCAACTGTATCTTGTCAATACACACACAATATCCTTCCCTTTCTTGTGTCTATCACAGTTGCAATGTGTTTAGGCTTCTGCCATTACAATTTTTGACTCTTGAATGGGAGAGTCTGACGGCCACTGTACCCTCTCCCTCTCTCTCCTGTGTGCCTGTGTGTGTGCGCTAGTCATATCTGTGGAAGAGATAGGAGAATTGTACATAAGGTCATCTTTGTGTGTGGTTCTCCAGAGAAAGAAAGAGACACGGAGGGAAATAAATAAAAGGCAGATTCTCTATAGGATAAAACTGAACACACACAAACAGTCACTTTACAGTGTGTGTGTGTGTGTGTGTGTGTATGTATGTGTCCAACATTTGTTCATTTCACACTTTACTCTCTTCCCATTGTCCACTTTGGAGAGAGAAGAAGAGAGAGATAGAAAAGAGGAGCTCCCAACTTGTGCCTTCCTTCCAGAAACACACACACACAAACACCCTGACACATGTAAGAGTGTGTGAGTACATAAGGGAGGGAGGAAGAAGATACGGGCTATTATTGCTCTTTGGCTTTGATACATCTTGTCCCTGTCTCTCCCAATTTCAATAGAAAAAGGGAAGGGGAAAAAAAACCACAGCACCTTCATCTCTAAAGGCAAAGCTAAAGGTGGCCGAACCACACATGGGCTCTCTTTTCACCACACACACACAGCTTTACATTTCAGCTTTTCAGTCGCAGATTCCTTGTTTGTCATTCCTTCGTCCTGGACGAAGCATCACAGTCAAAATGGAAGAAGAGAGGAGCTCAAAATATCTGGAAATTTTAACACGGCAAATACGAAATTACCGTAATGATCCAATTAAAATCTCCCGCGCTTTGTCCTGGAAATACTAGTAAATCCGAATGACATGAAATGGAACTATGTAAAGAATTTGGATCAAAGATTTTAACCACGGAGGTAAATTGGAAATTGAGAGAAATCTTTAGAGAATCGTGTTAATAATAATTTGTAATTTAAAACTGTGGATGACTGCACACGTCGGCAAAATGAAAAAGGTCAGATTCGTAGTTGTGTGTTCACTCTACGCTTTGTCCACATTTTTGTGTCTTGTTTGAACAAGGAAAAGTTGTGATGGCGGTCTTTTAACTAGCTTAGTTGAATTAAGTAGGAAAGCAGCCCCTTCTCTCTCACCCTCACACACACGCAAACAGTGTTAGTGTGTGTGTTGATTGTGATTTAGTGGCAAATGCATTTACACTGCAGTGCACTGGATTTTGTGAGGAGCGGCGTATTATGGAGAAGGAGAAAAGGAATTTAAGAATGACAAAATGGACACTCTCACACAAACACACACACACCCAGGCAGGCACACACAAGGAGAACGACTTTGAGAGTTTTTGGAGGAAGGAGAGTGAAAAATGTAAAATTGGATTACGATTATGTAGTGACTGCTCAGAATTTTGGGACTCTGTTCTCCCTGTCTTTGGAATAAAAACTTGTTTATGGTAAACTGATGTAACCACACACACACACACAGCTTGGAAAGAATTCATGAAAATCGGGAGAGAGGAGCGTAAATCTTGTAGGTCACGGTGGCCTTTTTTTGTTGTTTGTATTTGAGCCTGGGTCACCCCAGTGTGTGTCTCTCTCTCTATTTTACATTTTTTTATTATGTAATTTGAAGGGGCCCCACACCGACGCACTCTCTTCCCTATTTAAGGTCCCATTGTGTCCTTACACAATACCCTATGAATATCCTGTGCTCTACCATCCCTGTGGGTACTTACCTGTGTTTTGTGAAGTACAACACACACGTAGCGTGGAGAGAGAGAAGGAGAGAGAGAGGCTCACCGTGTCATCTTAAAAAACCATTTCTCATTTTCTCATCCCTCCCTGTCACATTGTTGGCAAAACTTTGGCCATTGTACAACACACACAATCCTCCATGTGTGTGTGTGTCTCCCTTCTCTCTGTTCTCCAAATCCTCATGTAAAAAAATAAAAATTTCGCTTCGCACTGCAACGCTCTGAATTTTTTGCTCTCTCACACACGCGCGTCATCCAGTTTTTACAATTTTTGTGAATCCGCATTGGAAAGAAGTCAAGTTCATAAATACGTTGACCATGAGTGATAAATACGAGCAGAAGAGGTGTGTGATGGAATCCCCTTGATTCTAATTATGAAGTTAGAGAGAGAGAAGGAATTGAAAGATAGAAATAGAATTGAGGTTGGTTGGTGTTGATCTCGTATTTGAGGGTTGATTGATGTCGGGCTGATGTGAGCATGTTGCTTTTCCCCTAATTTATACCTCCCAACGCTGCACTCTCGCCTTGGAACAGACCTTTAAAGAAATGTATGTAATATAATAGGTATGTAGGGATGTAGCGTGTGTGTAAAGAGGATTCGACTCACCATGTCAAAGAGTTCGAGAACCGTGGAGGATGAAGGAGTGAGAGAGTTGAGGCTTAAAGGAGAGCAGATTTTTTGGATTTTCCAGACCCTTGTACACATACGTGTGTGTGTGGAGAGAGAGAGAGGTGATGAGATGTAAGGATATTACAATTATGTAAATTAACTTTTTTCCTTCACTCTCCAAAAAGTTCCTTGCTGTTAGAGAGAAATAGAGAGGGGGAGAGAGAGGAGGTGAGGACGACATGCCATGCGGGTGCTCTCAAGACAAATTTTTTCTCTCGATCACATTGGCAGCATCATAGACAACAGCAAGAGAGAGAGAGGAGATTTTTTGACCCGCTGGTCTTCATAAATTTGATACGAATTTTTTGAGGCTGTATTTTACGACTGTAGAGAGAAAGAGAGACAGAGAGAATTCTGGAGAATACAAAGGAATTTTTTTACACAGTTGTACCATGTATTATTTAGCACAGTTTTTTTTCATTCATTCTCCTCCTCCTCCGACAGTTGTTCCGTTCCTCCAAGGGAAATTGAAACTTGAGGAGGATGAAGGTGGAATATTTTATGAGTGAGTGTGTGTGTGTATTCTTGGATGAGACAAAACAATGAAATTGAAAGAAAATTTATGTGGAATCAAATTCCCCTTTTCATACACACACACTGTAAATAATACTCTTTGTTTTTGTCTGTCTCACACTATTCGCGCTAATTGAGTACAGAATGAAAGAGTCAATGGAGGTGGACATTGACAATGGAGAGGGGAACAGCTGGAAGTCTGTTTATTTTTTCACAAAATCAAAATAATTCAAAGAGATTAGTCGGTAGTCCAATAATTTTTCATTGTGAGTCATCACCTCTTTTGTTTTGTGTAAAACTGTGCGGGATTTTTGATGAGTGATGTCATGTCATAGATGAAGAATATCATCATTTTTCTTTGTATATTTGCATACGCAAAACAGGGTTTTGGATGGGCAATTTCCGGTGATAAATAAATGGAAGTGAGGAGTAAACATGGGCAGGAAACGGAATAAGTAGCAACAATGAAATAATGTCTCGTTATTTATGACAAATTATTTTGATTTTAATTGACCTCAATATCTATTCGAGAATAAGTTTTTTGCACACACGTCTCAACAATATGTGACACAGTCGAGTAGATATTCGCATCATTTTAATACTGCAAATGCAAAAAAAATTCACAGCAAGACATGAAGAATCATTCTGATTTTCTAGTGTGACTACGAAAGGCGGCAATTTGTCAATCGGCGTCGAGTCGACTCATAAACCCTCGCCAATTTGTCATCATTTCCCAAATTATTATCATGATTATGTGAGGCTCAATTAAAATTCTGAACCCGATCCTCCCTCCTTATCAACAGTGTCAATTGAGTCGGAGCCAAAATTTCCCTCTCAAAGTCTTCATCATTCCCTCCTCCCCCCTCTTCCTCCCTGTCACTTTTCGGAGGAATAAAATGGTGAAGATGCAATGGGGCATTATACGAGTTACAAATGGAGGGTGATCTTCATGATGAAGCTCAAGCTAATAAAAGTAAAGATACAAGACGAGGGAAGGGAAAAAACGAAAAACGAGAGAGAGAGAGTGTGTGTGTGTAAGCAGCGTGGCACACTTAAATTTTACACGGGCTCTTTTCTTCCGAGAGAGAAAGATATTGATACATTTTTCCACTCTCTTTTTCCCTTTTCCTGTGTCTCTGTTGGGTTCGGAAGGTTGTGGATCCCCGGGTGATAAATTGAGAGAGAGTTGGCTTGGCAGTTGCACTTGCTTCGCACTCATCAGTCCCGAGTACATGTTTTGAAATCTCTGTATCCTGCCTCCATTGCAATGGAAGGGAAAAAAACTTTGTATAATTGCCACATGTGAGTATTACACACACACACACACAGAAAGAGAGTATGGGAAATGGCAATAATATACCTTCCCCTCCCTGTTTATACTTGGCAGAGAGAGTGTGTGTGTGTCAACTTGTTGTTGTTGTCTTGTGCAGAGGGGGAGGGAAATGTGTAGAGTCTACTTATGGATGCCAGGACATGTTGATGACTCCAGTGTCAGTCATGACAGGGCATTAAAGTGTTAAGGCTTGACAAATCCCAGTCTTCTTGGTCTTTTCTTCTATATATACACTCCACACACACACAGAGTGTGTGCGTGTGTAGTACAGTGGAAAGAGGGAAAAATTGCCACTTTTAAGTCCTCACATTACATTACACGGAGAGAAATCCCTTTAATGAGTTTCCACGTGCCTTCTCACTCACATCTCTGACTTTACAAGTCTTTTTACTTAACACCTCTCAAATTTTATGAATTGTCCAAATGAGACAGAAATTGGCGAGGAAAAAAATAGAGCCTTGTTAATTAGAATGGGGGATGAGGGAGACAGGGAATTTGTCAGTTTTGATAGGCAAATTTGGATTTTGTGGTAGAAATGTTAGATTTCTGTGAGGATTTAGCCAAAATTCAATATGAAAATTCTGATTGAATTTTTCTCTTGGTTGAATGGAGTTTTTTAACTTAACTTTTGTAACTGATCGATTAATAAGTACAATTTTTAAAACAATTTTTAAATATTAGCTGAAATTTTGCACGAATGGTTTAATTTGAATTGAAATTATGTGATAAATAAAAAACACCGCCATGATTTAACTTGCATGTACGATTTGTGCAAAACCCTTTATTTTGCTGGACCCCAATTCTCGAATAATTTCCCTGATCGGCGTCGAACGTCAACAGCGGCTTTAGCCATTTTAAAATAAATTTCTGTTCATAATTTCAATTAAAATTAAGCTTCCAGTGTTACCATCTTCACTTCACCTTTTGTCTGAAAGAAAAAAGTGAGGGATGCCAAGCCGCGTCATACCAAATTAATAATAAATGGAGCAGACATCAGGATTCTTGATTCAAGAAGGATATTCATTCGTTGTGTCTGTTTCAAAAATGTTGATTTTATAATGGCAGTTTAATTGTATAATTAAGCCCCTCTTGTTCCAGGATGACTTGAGTTTGTTCCTCCAATTCTTGAATTCATAATTGGGAGTCTCGTACTCCACCAACAATAATACAATAACAATGGATTCAGGGTGGCGGTCTTTGCTGTGTGTGTCTGTTCTGTATACACATTTCTGTTTGCGTGTGTGAGGCCTCTCTCCCCCTCCCTTTTCAATACACTTCAATAGTATATTTTTGAATTGAAAGGTGGGACTTGACAGTTGAATCAAGAATAAATAAATCAATCAATTAATTCCGTTGGACGTGAGTCATGTTCAAGAGTCATCCCTCCATTTTTTTACCATTACATCTGAATACCCACAAACCGACACACACAAACATTCAAAACACACACACTACTCTCTATCTCTCTCTCTCTGAGAGTGGGTGCCTTTAGCTTGATTAAGCGTAATTGAAAAGTACCCCCTCCTCTTAGATCCCTTATTCCACAATTTTCAAACATGGGACGTCTCCAAATGTCGTACCCAAAATCGGAGATCTGATTCTCTGTGAACATCATTAAAGTCCCTGCGGTCCATTATGGATCAAAAGGGGGAATATTTGTGTCATTAAATCATTTTCCCCTCCGCTTTTTCTTCCCCCTTCCGCGCATCCCATTGTCATTGTCTATTCATCTGTTGGGCACACACAGTCCTGTCCTGTCTGTACAATCACCATTAAAATTATTAAGTGGGGAACATCTGTACTCGCACTGCCCCACACACACTACCCTTGAAGCCCAGGTATACATATATTAAGGGAGGCGCTCCCTTATCATCAGAATGTAAATCCCCGTCTCATATCCATAAATGCCGTTTTCAAACCCCGCTTCCCATTATCTAACATCCAGCTAACATTGTAGCAAAGCTGGAGCAAAAACCAAAAAAATCTCATCAATCTCTGCGCCATAGTCCACAGAGGAAAGGGAGGGGGGCCTACAGAACACACACGGCAACAAAGGGAAGGACATGGCAGAGAGAGAGAGAAGGGCTAAAGACAAAGTGACAGCCATGGGAAGCCAAGGCTCATTTATCAAGTCACCACTGTACTAAACTCTGTTTTGTACGTGGTCTCCCATTTTATCCCCTCCTTCTCTCCTGCCAGCCAATTGGCTGTCCATTTAAAGGGAGAGGGGTATAAATAATAAAATAAAAATTGATTGAGACCAACCCACAGAGAGAGAGAGAGACACACATACACACACACACACGGACAGTGGATAAATAAAATTACACTATATTAAAGGAAAAAAGTCAATTTACAATGGACGAACTGTTCTCTGGCTTGTCTCTCCATTGGGTCTATTATGCTAATAGTTAATTCTCGACTGAGGGGAGCTGAGAAGTTATTAAACTATGTTTAGTGTGTGTGTGTGTGTTGGAAAAGGGAGGCCTTTCCCCTCTTTTGTTGGTGGTAACTCGGCTACACAATGAGACTGTAAATCAGAAGAATAAATAAAAAGTTGGAAAAGACTGTATCCTTTTGCTCTCCGCCCAATGAGTGTGTGTGTGTGTAAGGAAGAAACAAGGAGGAGATGATGATGTGGTGTTAATCCATACGGAATTTATCATATAAAAATAAAAAATGAGAGAGACAGATCTTTGCCATTCCATTTAGCACGTTCCCAAAATCCTACACAAGAATTTCCTTGTCCTTCTTTTGTTATGGAAAATAGCAGCTGGTGTTCTCCTCCCTCCTCCTCCCTTTCTTCTCCTCCTGTCTTCAATTTTGACACAGAGAATTATCACGACATAAATACATGAGAGAGTGTCGATTTGCACTGACCGTTGTATTTATTTATGGTGGTGGTCCGGCTCATTTTGTAACATTTACTGATGAGAATGCACATTTATGGTGTGCGTGTGTGTGTAGAGTCAAGGGGCATCAAATGTGGCGATTTTAATTCGAGGACGAGGATACTTGAAAATAAAATAGCTTTTGTAACTACGTTGTACACTTAAATGTCAATTTTTAATGTGTACACAAATTTTGCAATATTGCTGGACTTGGACGCCGTTCAGTCAGTGCAATTCTGTAGGAGGGGAAACAAAGTCACAGATTCTAAAATTTCTATGATTTTTTAAACTTACTAATCTTGATCCCTGCAGGTCAAGGTAAAACAATTCCCATCAAAATTGTGCCGGGGTAAAACTAAAAACATTTTCTTTAAATTCTAAATTGTTTCTGTAAGAAATTACGTAATTTTTTAAAATCAAATTTGCAACCTCAAAATTGTGAATGGTGTCTTGAATGCCGTGCCAGGAAAAGTCGTTACAAAAATATTTTTGCAACCCCTCGCCTCCCAACTGCAAGTCTACAGTAAAAAAAATCGGGACGTCCGAGAGATTCATGATGCCTAAGTGAGTGTCCATCCATCTCCATGGAGGATGATCTACACCTTTCTCTGATCATCATTCTCTTGAAGGTATCATCCACGGGAGTAAATGATGGTCACACGTTTCCCTCATAAATAAATCAGAAGATGTGTACATATCCCCTCCACACAGAGACACACACAAAGAGAGAGAGAGAGAGAGAGAGAGAGAGAGAGAACGCACAATTTTTCTACACCTATAGGTGTACACAGAGCTACTTTATATATCATTCGCTTTACATTGCAAAGCCTGGGTTGCTCAAGAGAGACAGGAACACATTCACTTTGGAATATTTTTGAGGCTGATGATGGGCCATGGCCAAAAAACCTGGACCTGAATCAAAAACCTCTTCTCTCTGTCAAGAATACAAATGGACAAGTTCTGATCCTCTTGGCCACAGTTGGTGGGCCACTCTCTCCCTTTCTGCTCTGCCCCTGCCATGCAATATGCAATCCACATTTGCACTAAACCCTCAAAAACTCTTCCAAAAGTCGAAATGGAGAACCTGCAGCTACATCACACAGTCCTGTGTGTGCCTGTGTGTGTGAGAGAGAGAACCCTGTTCAGACACATTAACAATTTATTGGGGAAATTATGGTTATCGTTGGCCAGTTGTTCATTCAGATTGCAGAGGCACAGGAAGCCTCTTCCTTCTTGTTGAATTCGGAATTACATTTTGAGACTCACTCTCGCTGGGGTTTCGCACTTACTTTCCATTTACACACCACCAGCCAGTCTTCTCTCCTCTTCCTCTTTCGTTATTGATGACATGTCAAATTCATTTCCATTATCTATTGGCACTCTCCATGTCAATGTGTTCCTCCCCATATTTTTTTCTGCCGAGAGATTTCTTCTGGAAATTAAATATTAATTATTATTCCACACAAATTCCCGCACTTCCTTACCCTTTATTGTCCCCTTGATTTACAGACTTGTCCCCCAAAAAATTCACGGTCTTCCTTCATTGCCTTCGTGGATAAAAGTGAAGGTGTGTAAAAAACACACACACAGTCAACACACTTCGTTGCTATGTGTTGCTGGGTATTTTGTACGTGTGTGGATGGAGGTGGTAGGGTCATAATAATTATAAATGTCATTATGAAATCTGTTGGTCATTTATTCTGGTACAATATGGCCCTACACAAACTGTTCATATTGTAGTGTAGTAGTGAAGAGATTGGATCTCTCTTCCTCTCTCCCTCCTTTATTTGTTTCAGAGTCCATGGGGATCCACTAATAAAGCTCAAGGGCCATTCACAAAAACAGGGAAAACAAACAGACACAGCTTCTCCAGTCAGTTTTTTTCCCTGACGATTTTAACTGCAAAACAGCAGCAGGGAAAAAGTTAACATTTTGTGTGTGAAGGGAGTATCACAAAATTTATCATCCCATCTTCCTCTCTCTTCTACCATTGTCAGTTTTCTCTCTCTCTTTCACACACACACAGCTTTTGCCATCATATGTCCTGACCAGCATTATGACTCTTGTTCTTCTTTTGAGGAGAGGACCAAGGGGTAATAATAAAGTAAAATATATTCAAAATAACCAGAAAGAATCATCCAACTCTCCCGTGGGTTTCCTCAAACTCTTTCCAAACTCCAATTACCATCTCTCCTGCATCTTCCATAGTAAAAGTTGTAAAAGATACACAGTACGACTCATGCAGAGTGCCAAAAAACAGGTAACAACGAAACACGTGTGTCTTCTTCTTCTTCTTCTGGTAAAAAAAGTCCTGGCCACAAATGAATTGTTCAACCAGTCCAGACTCCCATCTTCCCCCTTCTTTCTCAAGCACACAATCGTAAGAAGAGTACGATATGAAAAAATGAGATGTGGTCAGATAAATAAAACAACAACAACGAGAGGGGGAAAAGGATGGTCAAATTTGACCACAATTTTTTTGGACAGAGTACAATGTACAACAAAGTCAAATTAGAAATTAGACAGAAGGATTTCGAGGATTATTTTCAAATTTTTTTTTAGACAAAAAAACCCAATTGCTAATTAGACCAAAAGATACATCTTTCAAAATTATTTACGAGATCAACGTCGATACAAAACCGCATCACGTCTTTAAGCATCTAGTCTGTTCGTATTCTGCACGTAGAAAATCATAAAAAATGGATGTTCTGGAATGTCAATTTGTAGTTTTTGATGAACTTCCTTTTTTATTATCTCTCTCGACCACTAAAGACCACTTAAGGACTTGTCACAATGGCGTCCATCTTTTTCAGCTTAGTCTTACCTTAGTGATGTGTGTGTGTGGTTGACAGGAGGGAAATTTCCGTGTCATTGTCACCAGGTCAAATACACTATGCAACGTAATGCAATGTCCCTATTTATTTGACATCAAATGGAGGATGGACGGATGAAGTGTAAATAAGGTAGAAAATAATAGAAAAGGAATTCAAGGAGCCCACACTCAAAAATCTACTTGAATTTCATGTCTCTGTCTCTCTTCCAGTGTGTGTCATGGTGACTTGATGACTCGACATTTCCCAATATATTTTCCATTTGCATCCCTCTGTCTCTTCTGTTGAGGAGGGCTTTTTTTCTGTCACTTACGCTATGTCGTCTTACGGACTTCCTTCTTGTTTTTCAGCTGTGTGTTTTTTGAGAGTTGCATTGGAGGAAGAAAGAGATAGACAGTCATTAGTATAGGCTTAGTCTTGTGCATAGTCTGAAGGACTATAGAGAGAGAGAGAGAGAGAGAGAGAGAGAGAGAGAAGGGATGAGGGCGTTTTTTTGATTATCATTAAAAATCTATTGAAAAATTTACGGCTCTTGTTCCCCCCTCACCTCACACACACACACACACACGGAGAGAGGGAGAGAGAGAGGCACACACAGAAATTACAAGTCATGTTGTCGAACGGCTGTCCATGTGCTAAGTGCTAGCGTCAGCATCACAGGGCAAACAGAATGGCCTACACTTCCTGTGTCAGAAGAACCCACCTTCACAAAAAAAACATGGAGAATTCTTACATAGCTGGAAATTTCATTCAATTAAAATTGATCAAAAAATTTTGGATGAATTTCTATTTGAGCAGGAAAAATTCCAGGAGATTTTTTCCACGTCTCTATTTACTAAATGGCGTTCAAGTACAGCAAAGAAATAAAAAAGCTGAGATTAGGATCCATTTAATTTAATCCTCGTGTCAGTCACACTAATAATACAAATAAAAAATGAATGGTTTTTTAAATTCAAAAAATTTGAAATAAAGCTGATTAATATCAAAAAATTTAATTCAATCCCCATTTCAACT
Source organism: Pygmarrhopalites habei (assembly GCA_009870185.1). NCBI lineage: Eukaryota > Metazoa > Arthropoda > Collembola > Symphypleona > Arrhopalitidae > Pygmarrhopalites > Pygmarrhopalites habei. The sequence continues at coordinate 38,019 of WJFB01000577.1, forward strand.
CGCCCTTCCCTTCTTTTTGACTACTAAAAGTTTATTAAAAGAAATCTTGATTGAGAATTGGGTTTTGAAGGGCCCTTCTCTCTTCTATTTTGAGTAGAAGGGAAAAACGCCATGTGTTGAGGAGGATGGAGGGGACAATCAAAAGACAGTCAACTGATCCGGAGGCAGGGATTAGATGAAAGAGATTCTATTTAATTTTGAAATCTTAATCGTGTTATCTATTTCGCCATTGTATTTATCACTCCTCCTCTTTCTCTTCTTCTTCTCCTTTTGTTGCACCCTCCAAAAAGAAAATTCTTAAAGACAACGGAGGACGGCTGTAAAAGTAGCAGTCCTCCTTCAACATACACAATGTGCGTCTCTCTATTTCTGAATACAACACAAAGTTATGTACTTGTACATAAATAGGACGGAGGGGGAGAAAAATTTGAGATTTTTTGAAACTGTCGACAGTTGCTCGGGTACAAAGAAGGGTACACAGAGAAGAAGTGTGTGGAAATTATGAAAGAAAAACAGTTAAATGTTTGAATGGGAGAGAGAAGAGAGGAGGAGGGGATGGTAAAACTCAATATTTTTATTGGAAGAAACAAAAGAAAGGAAAAGGTACACACACGTTCATACACAGGAGAGAGAGAGAGACAAGATGGGCAATGATTATCAGAGAGATGGAACAAGATAAACTTTAAAGGAAAAGACAGAGAGAAAGGCAAATAGAAAAAGAAAAGACAAGGAAATGTTAGAAGGGGGAGGAGGTGAAATAATGTTTTTCCCTGGCTCTGGGCTGTCTCTCTTCTAAAAGTTTTGAACGTACACTCCAGTGTGTGTACGTGTGTACTGTGTATGTGTGTGTAGGGTTGGAAAATCTGAAAAAAATTATTTTTAGCTAGAACTGCATATTAGCAAGGTACATGCAATGCACTCACTCTTCAGAGATATTTAGTTGTGGAGAATCCAGGCCAGTTTTGTTGCAGATGTTTCAATCACCTCCAGCCACAGAGATAGAGAGGGAGGGAGGGAGAGGGAGGAAGAGAAAAATACCCGCCAGTGTATCAACAATGTAAAAGGAGGAAAGACAAAATTAAATGTATGAAGGGAAGGACATTCCTTTTTCTCATCTCCTCATGTCACAGATGGATGAGAACGTACATAGACCTAGATTGTGGAGGAGGAAGAACAATCTTGTCATTTTGAACAAGAGAGAAAGAGAAAAGAGAGAAAAAAATCCTTGTTTTCTTAGTCCCCTCCTTTTGTCTTCTTTTGTCTCTCCACTTTTGAAGAGGAGGATGGCCACAACACTAAACTCTGTGTGTGTGTGTGTGTGTGTACGTGAATTCACTTTGGATTTATACCGGGTAGTTATTCTACCCTTTGTTCTTCCACTCGGTCTTCTCAATGGAGTGGCCTCAGGGGAAAGGACGTCTTCAGAAAATAAGACAAAAAGAGGAGAAGGATTCACATAAAACTAAAATATTTTTTTAAAAAGAAGGACAAGCGGGAAAAACATTTTGCACATTTAAAAATTAAATCTACACGTCCAGTTCCTGATTTCTCTCTTCAAAAATGTGCAGAACACATTTTAACTCGCTAGAAATTCTACCTTTTGAAAAGGGGCTTTTCATAAAAAGGAGTTACATTTCTGCCAAAGAACTTGATCCACATTTTTCCTCTACATTATATTTGTGTGGAGTACTCAATGCCAAAGATGGAGGTTAGGCAAGTGCAAAATTGACTTGTTGACTCTACACAATGGGGCAACCAAAAGAGAGTGAGATGATTGATTTGGGCTGTTGGACAAGAGATGAGTAATGAAGGCGGAGTGTGTGTGTGTGAGAGAGAGAGAGAGAGAAGGATATTGAAGAAAGGTAGTCAAGAGGAAGAGACTTAATGATATTTTCAGTCCTTGTGATTAGGATTTGAAAAAAAATAACTCTCCCCACAGCAAAAGGTGAAAGACAGGCAAACAAGATTTGGAATGGATGATGATCTATGTATAGATTTCCAATCCCTTGGCATTCAAATGGAGAAGAAGAAGTGGTACACAGTTACATAAACATTACTCAAAATTCTCTCTCTTGAATGCATTTGTTCAAACTCTCATTACCCACACCGCACACACACACACACTCATGTCCAACTCATCTCTGAGTGAGTGTGTGTGTATCAAGCTTATGACAACTGGAAAGGGAGTTTGGCAGTTGCTATTTGCTATTTGAATTGTCCATTAAAATTCTCAAACTCGAAAATTATTCATGCCCTACTATTCCATCCCCTCACTATCCGTAGACACATAGGCACACACGCATTATTAGATTAACCATCTCCATAATTACACGTAGATACGTACTTATTCACGTGATTGGGGATTGGAGTGTCGATACGATGAAGTCAGTGCAGAAACATTTTTTAGTGAGGAGGAGAGAGAGAGTTCAAGTGCGAGTCATTTCAAATGTTTGAGAGAGGAGGAGACGAAGGCCTGAGGAGTGTAGAGCCTCCTCAATATTTCTCTCCCTCGTCATCACATCAGGAATTCCTAGTCCAAATGCATACAATTTTTCTATTTCTATTTGTCCTCCAGGAATTTGTGTCGTGCACATAGTACACACACACACTCTCTTCTGTGTATGTATGTATTGGATGTGTGTACACTAACGTACACTACACACACACACATGGGATGCTTCAGTGGCATCAATAAACCCCCTCGTCGCCATGATCGTCGAAAGGAGGATGTGTGGCTGTTTTTTATAATTATATTCATAATTTTTTTCCCATCCTCAAACCCATCATCAAATCATCTGTTATGACAGGATTGAGTCGAGTCGGATCATGATATTGTCATCTCAAGGAGGAGAAGGAGAAATGATGATGACAAAAATTATTTCACCAACCATACCAAAGATCTGCATGAGTCATCAATCATCTCCTCTCCTCGTTCTCTGACTGGAGAGTAAATGCAATGTAAAGTCATTTAAATTGAAGATGAGAGGAGGATGGATTGTCGTGGTGGGGTGGAATTACTAATGGAGCGAAAAGAAAATTGAAAATTGTACAATTTATTGGAGGCAATCATTAGTTAGGAATTTGTCAATTGTAATGTGGAAAAGAATTATTATTTTTAAAATATTGTGGTAGTAAAAAATATGGCCCGTAAAGCAAAGGCTGTATTTTTGTCATATTTCAGCTGAAATATGGCAGAAATTTTCCTTAGACCATTCTGATCAATATGTAAATGAATATTTACACATTTATGTAATATTCACTGTTGCTGGTAACCTACAAAGGTCAAAAGGGAAGAAGAAAATTCACAGAAAAATGTTTGACTTGGACGCCACTTACTTATACTTCGCGACCGTTGATCTAAAAACTTTTTCGAACAGTGAATGACGTGAACGGCGCCCAAGTCTGACATTTTCTTGTTAGCTCAATTTACAACTTTGGACACAATAAAATAATAAAAAACGTAAAAAAATATTCACTAATAATCATTAGTTAAAGTTTACATGATCAATTAAAAATTTAATAATATTTCTTCTACTTTTTAATAAAGTTTGGACGATTTTAGTAATTGTGTACTTTAAAATAAAAACTACAATTAAAAAATTACTGACACACTACACTCTTCACGATATAATTATCTCCAGAGATAAAGATAGAAAAAAGAGTGGGTTCTGCTCTCTACAAAAAACAAGAGGATGATGTCTCAATTAGGACAGACGATGAAAAAAAATATTCCTTGCAACTTGAAAAGAACTTTTGAAGAGCCCTTCTATTTACTCTTTTAGTTTTGTAGTGTAGAACTTGAGGGAGAAATTAAAATTATGATGAATATTAGACTGCTGGGGAGAGAAAGAAAAAGGATGTTGAATTATAAAAGATGAAGATGAAGAAGGAAGAAGATCCATGATAATCTTGTTAAAAATGTTAATTTCCAAAGGGAAAAGGGCAAACAGAAAAGAAACAGAAGGAAAGGATGAGAGACAAGTGGATTTTTGCTTGTTTTTCTCTTCCTCCAAACTCATCCTCTCTACCTGCAATTATGGGGAAATAATTTTTCCCTTGACTTTGGCTCGGGCCTTCTCTCTCTCTCTCTCTTCCTCTTCGCCCTGTATGTGTCTGTGTATTTTGTGCAGTACCTCTTCACATGTAATTAGATTGCCCTGTGTGTGTGTCTACCTCAATTATTGACCCTCCTCCTCATCTCTTCAATGAAAATTTAAAACTGAGAGTAAAGTGGGGTTCAACACTAACTCTAGTAAACTCTACACAACAACAACGAGTCAAAACGCACACACGAGAGAGAGAGAAAAAATCGGCACGCCCAACTACTCCAAGCTAGACTGGCTTATTATTACACACACACATGACCTCCCTCCAATTCTACATATTGTGTGTGTGACCCTATCATTTCATTTCCTCCAGAGTCGTTGGCTCTCAATTTCTCTCTCAACACAGCACACACACATCCACACGAGAGAGAGAGAGTCCAATTAGACACGTAATTTATTGCCTAAACAAATAAATCTTATTGTTTTACAAAAAAAACAAGGACCATAGCCCAAAATGCAATGAACATAACCAGGGAAGTTGAGCATGCACTCAACTTGCACGCTATCCTCCTCAACGGACTAATAAAGGCATACGTGTGTGAAGACATACGGCAGAGAGAGAAAAAGAGAGATAGATGGATGGATGGATGAGGACCTTCCTGTTTCCCTCAGTCAAAAAAAAGTTTTTCAAGGGGAAGAGAGGAAAACGATAGTTTCTTAATAATATTTATTACATCTTTTCCAAACTCTAATACTCATGTCATGATCCTTGTGCTCTTTTAGCCCCCTCCACTGTGTGTGTGTGTGTGAGAGAGAGAGAGAGACTCTTCTGGCCTACCCTCCGTACTCCCAGTTCCAGGGAAAATGAACATAATTGTAGCTTATTGTTATTGTTTTTCCAAATTATACACACACCGTATGGACATAACCCTTGACTTTCCTGACTGGTAATTCAGGGTTGCCCGTTGCCAGGGACGACAGACAACTGTGTGTGTGTGTTTGGAGAGAGAGGAGAGACAGGGAGGACAGGTAGGATGAAGAGACTTTTTTGTGGGTCCTCGATTCTTCCTCCCACCCCCACCTCCCCTACTTGCACTGTACAGACTCTGTACTACAAGAGAAGTGAAGAGATTTGAGGTTGGGGTGAAAGAAGCCACCAAAGACGAAACAAGTTGTCTTCAAACTATCCTAACAAGACCACCTCAAACTAAAATCACATTGCACCATTCTGTAGAGTAGACTTGTAATAAATGTACCCCCCACTTTTTCCCTCCTCCTCCTCTGGTCTACTTGGACCAGAGGAGTATTCATCATCCAATTTACAGTCTAATTGACCAATTCACTTATTCCTGTCAGAGCCCTTCAAGTCAAGGGAGCAGAGCGGGAGGGAGAAGGGCCGCATTTTTTCCAGGGACATTCGTCAATTGTCAGAACGTTTTTTTTTTAACAGGAAAATTCCTGTCATATTCTCTCTTCCCTTGTTCTCATGTATTCTTGTTGAACAAGGCAAGACACTTGTTATATGGGTTAATTATGAACTGATGAAGAGATGACAAGGGGGCAGGATGCAGACTGGAGGGGAATGTGGTTACAAATGACGTGTGTGTGTGATTGAAATTCAAGAATTGACTTGCACGTAAATCGTAAATAATATATTTAGTAAAAGAGAGGCTCTCTCATCAGTCAGAGAGAAAGAGAGTATCAGGAAGAGAGGGAAATAAATAAAATATTTTTTCTGGTAAATCCTGGTTCATTACGTGTGTGTGTGTGTGTTGTGTGTGTTTGTGGAGGGAGGGAGGGAGGGAGAGAGAGAAGTTGGATTATAAAATACGGACGTAGGATTTGACCACAGGATAATAAAATTGAGAATGACACAAATGGCGTATAATTATTCTAACGGCGTACTCTTGTACTGGTACTGTACAGTACCATAGTTGTGTGTGTGTGTGTGAGGGTGAGGGTGAGAGAGGTGTGTGTGTGTGAAAAAAAAGAATTGGAGAAAAAGTTGAATAGACAAGACTATCTTTATGTATGTGTAAGTAAAGAGAGAGGAGGAAGAGAATAAGCAAGTTATAAAAAATGTTGGATTTACTATTCCTGAAGAGATGTGTGTGTGTGTGTGTGAGGGAGGGAGGGAGGGAGGGAGAGAGTGTGTGTGTGTAGTGATGTGGATGTTGAATGTATTTCCAAGGTGAGATTGAATAAGACGCTAAATGACACAAGAAAAGATTGAATGAAACGGGATGGAATGGAATTTTCTTTCAAGTTTCTACCTTCAACAACACTTTAACTTCATCCTTACTCCTTACTCACCATGGAACACTGGGAAAAAAAGTTGCTGGACTCTTTTTTTAGACAAGATGCGATGGGATGCGAGACGAGACGAGAGATGAGACAAATGGAGGTGTGAGAGGTGAGGACATTAAGAGGGATGAAATTAGGTAATGACCATCAATGTGTAGATTAACACAGTCAAACGGAAAATTATACAGACAGACACACACACAATCGGGAAGGGAGAGAGGTCATAAAATTAAATGTAAATGGCTGGAGGAATGAAATAATTAAAATTTGTCCAAAGAATAAATTGTGTCAAACTTGGAGTTAGAAGTTGAGGACGAAGATCCCGTTTCTTCTTTCTCAAGTACAAGATAATATGTTATGCTAATGACTACAAGGAAGAGAAGACGAAGGGTGAATTCTGGAGTTGACACGAGACAAGGGGTCTCGTCTGTCCCTTATCTCTTTCTACTGCATAAGAATAATACATAACAAGAATTTTTCAAGTGATGTTGAAATGGGACAATAACACGACGTTAATTGTGACGGGGATCTTACCCACTGACAAATATATTGCATTGATTGTCTGACATGATAAAAATAACAGAAGAAGAAGGAAGAAGAAGGATCCCTCAAGAACCATAAGGTCTCCTGTCTTGCCCTGTCTCCTTTAATTTACATTTTTTCCCCTCATGTATCCAACTACTGATGCAATTTGTACCTGACAAATTGCACCTTTGACCTGTGTGTGTGTCAAGTTGGTGTGAAACTTGGGATAGACTTGGATTTATAATTTAAATGTCTATTAATTGCATTTTTCGGAGAGAGAAGCCAACAAGTACATTACGCGTGCTTTAATTTTAATTTTTTGAACATGTGTCGAGCAGGTAGATTTCTTTACAAAAATGAACAAAAGATAAATACTTTTTTCCGTCTTCCGTTTTCCGAGAGTGTAATAGAGTGGGTGAGCATGAGTAATGAACAGTTTTAAACAAGAAGGTTCCCTGTACACTTCATTACTAGAGTATTGAATGTGTGGAGGGTACTCCTGATTAAAATTTAATTTCTCTCCATAATTTTATTGACAATGCCTGGGATTAATTAGCTGTCAAGTGTTCGACTGGCTTGTCTTTCAGGGAGAAAATTGCATCAACCCCCACAACAACAACAAGAAAATGTGAACAATAGAAGGTAGGAAAAGGGTCTTATTTTTTGTGAAAATTTGTGGATTAGGATGTAGTCGGCATTTTGAAAACCAAGTTTGGCCGTACACATATTCAAAAGCTTTGGTAATTGAATTGGTTAGACAATTTCAAAAAATTTTCTTAAAGAATCAATTTAATCTCTTCTCCCTTCTTCAGTAGTAGTGGTGCCTTACACATGTGAGCCCTTGGACCTTGAGCCAGAGTGAGAGGAGGAGGACAGCTGAGGACAATAGAATCAAGAGGTTGAAGCTTGGAGGGTAATAAATGAAGGTACAATACTCACATCGCATCGACCAACATGAAAAAGTTTTTCATCCCTTGTCTTTCGTCTTCTTCTCAACTTCTCCAGTTCTCTGACTTTGGGGCTCTTTTATTACCCCAATAAGATAATAGGCCACTTGTCCTTCCTCTCATTCACATTCATCCCCTCCTCAACATGTAATTTCCTACGAGAGGGAAGGAAAATTTATTTTTATTTTATATCCAACACTACACTTTACAAGGGAGATACTCGTACTTTGTGTATTATTCAGAAACAGGGTAGTCAAAGCGTGAATGGAGAAGCCACGAAAGCACATTTATATTACATTATAAATATTATACCCTGGAAAAAGGAGCAAGCGTGACTGGATGGCTCTGGAAAAGGGCCCCTTCTTTTTTCTATTATTTTCCTTGGATTTTACAATGTTACTTACAGTGCAATGTTACTTACAGTACAATTGAAGGGGCTCAAGCTAAGGACAGCGACAGAGGTCATTTTTACTCCTTTTCGCTCCTCTGAATGTGTTTGAGGCGATTGACACTTGACACAGAAAAATCTGTTTGTTATGCTCATAAAAATTGTCACAAGTCCAGTTTTGTCCAGCATTTTTTTTATTGCCTTCATAATTTTAATTCTACCAATATTTCGGGGTCTTTTGAGTCAAAAGTTTTGACTCTTTTCTTATTATTCTCCAGTTATTCCGTAAATATTTTGTGAGATGAATACTCAGCTTTCATCATTATTTTCAGTTTTTCCAAAATATGATCGTAATTATTCTGCCCCAACAAAAGAGTTATTTGATGCTGGGTGCAACGTATTTTGGCTTTTACTTTCACAAAATTAAAAGGAAGAACGCCGCTCTCAGTACAAATATGTACGTAATTTGCTCCTGGAGTTGAAACATTAAATGTGTAAAGAAGGAAGAAGGAGACTGAGAAAAAAATGGAGGATTCTTTACAGCATGTTCAATAATAATTAGAGTCAAATTTCTTATACTCTTGTATCTACAACACACACACACGTGTGTGTCTACAGTACTGTTGTTGTTTGTAGTACGATGGAGGTGTATTAAATCGTAATTATTGTATGCATCAGACTTTTTATTTTATGATACTTGAGAGTCAGTGATGACATAAACTAATTTATTATTTACCTTCTGTACACACAACACACACTACACAGATCAAATTGATTACAATCACTGTAAAGACCTGCTTTATTTTACCCAGAGACTCTGTTCTACATTCTATCTTCACATCAACTCAGAAAAGAAAAGAGAGACTCAACAGCCGCTTAATTTGCAGTTTGGGAGAATGTCGGAGAAAAAACGGAATGTTGAAAACATTGTTGGATGGTCATATAATATATATATATAATAATAAAGAGGGGGTTTGAAAAACTGAATTTCATTACATAAAAAAGTTGAACCAGTTTTATGAACCCCAATACCCACTTACCTATTGTTACGATGTAGTCACAAAGTGTAGTCATTTTTTATTTCAACTTTTCATTATTTGTTAAAAGCGCGTGTTACACACTCTAAATACGCCTCTCTCTTTTCTCTCTCTCGAGCCATGTGGAGAACGTCAACATTTTTTAAAAAACTGAAATTTCATTCCTGCTTCAACTACCAGAACAGTGTGTTCAAAACTCACATTTTTTTATACAAACGAAGCGTAAGTAAATATTTGAACAGTGCAACTAATTTTTAATGTATTTTTAAAATTTTAAAATTCATTTTAAATATTTTTATCGCAGATTATATGAAGATGGAAACCCTGGAATTAATCGGCGACTCGTATCTATTATTTGTCTTTGCCACTCATAAAAATCCAGAAAAAGAATGGAAGTAAAAGAAGAAAGAGTGGATTAAGAAATGGGGATAGGAATAAAAAGTGCAATCATAGCCATAGCCATATAATAATAATATAAAAGCCTGTTTAAACAGACTCAAGACAAGAAGTACATTTACACATGTTCCAAGTCTCCTCCTCTTCTTTCTATCCTCGTTGCATGTCTTCCTCTTTCGTTGGATATTTGTTGGTTTTGTATTTTTTCCTCTCCTCATTTCATTGTTGGTTTTAAGGTGAGGGAGAGGAAGAGATAATATGGAGTAATAATGTGGAGAGAATGATGGTAGAGCATTTGATTAGAAGGCAGTTTTATCAACGTTGCCGGTTAACTCTTGGAATTTATGGCCGCCTCAAGATATTTAAAGTCAACTCTAATTAGACTGGTAAAAATGTGAGCGAGGCTGTTCTCCGTATGTGAGAAGTATAAGTGTAAGTGTGTATCGTACCAAAAAGTTACATATCCTTTTTTTTATTTTAGAGAGAAACACACAGAGAGCTCAAAGGTCGGTCGTCTGTCTTGTATTTTTATACAACTCGAGAAAGAGAGGAGAAGAGAAGAGGGAAGAGGAGGAGGGTAAGTTGGAATAACCCGTAATTTTCGAAATAAACCAATGCATCGATGATTATCTAGTTGGGGTAATCAGAACGTACGTACGTCTTGTTACCTCTCCTACTCTTATTACCACCCGATATTAGTCCGGCACCGCATAATCCATTATTTGCTTGTTTGATCAACCATCTGCTTTTTTTCTTCTCTTCTCTTCTCCTCTTCTTTCTCTAGATACTCAGAGAAGTTGAGAGTACAAATCCATCCGAGTACAATGAAGTAAAATATGAAATATCTGAGTAGCTTAGAGCCCTTTGCATTTTATACACTCTCATATTTAATGCATCTCAGGATTGTGTATCGTAGCGGCTGTCTACCTCTCCTCTTCCTTCTCTCTCTCATCTTGTCAGTCAAGAGAGTACACAGGATTTTGTGGGGAGAGAGAGAAAAGGTTTATGTAGTAATCATCATGGGTGAAAATAATATACTGCCTAATCATCATTGATACGAATCAATAAAACGAATAAACTTACATCAGCCCTTGTTTACTCAGGCCATTTTAACTAAAGCAGAGAGAGAGAGACTGGAAAAAAAGAGAGTGGAATCTTCGGCTCTGGTTTTTGTGTGTAAAAACAGAGCTGTGCAATTTGTGTGAGCAAAAACCACAAAAGCCAAAACCATGTACAGGGCAGGAAAGAAGAGTTGGGATTGAAGGTTGAAGCTGTTCCATTTCTCTCAAACGACAGGAGAGGAGCCTGGAGGTTCCTCTTCTTAGCTTAATACACTTGAGTCAATCAAGAGGAGAACTTTACACTTTATTTAGAAGGATTATTGTAGCACAAGTCTGCAGAGAAGGAGGGGAGGAGGAGGAGGAGGACAAAGCAAATAAGAAAAGGAAGAGAAATGATATAATTGTAAGTTATCATATTTTTAACGGATTTGAAAAAACCACCCCCACACACACGTACTGTCCCTCCCCCTCTCTCTACATGTGTCTGTGTGTGTGTTACAATGGTTATTTACGAGGCCACATTTCTGTGTGTCTGTCTGTACAGCCAGAAAACCACAAGCAAATGAGGATTTTTTCTCGGGGAAAAAATGGAAGGAAAAAAACTAAAAATTTTTATCAGTTCAATCGACTTGTCAATTTTCATTTCCATCCAAATCTTCTCATATGCCATCCACGCACACACACACACGCATCGTGTGTGTGTGAATTTTCTACTTTGTTTTACTTACGTTTTTAAAAAATTTCATTTACACACACACTTCATCCCATTTTAAAGAGATTCATAAAATTGAGAGTAGCAAATATACGTAACAGCAGGTAGTTTCCTCTCTCCCTGCAGACACACACACACGTACACCCGTACTGTCATTTTTATCCATTTTCCCTCCTTTTTTTCTGTAAAATCCCCGCCTCTGGAGTCACTCCTCTTCTGATGGGGGAGTATATTAAGTTAGTGGATTGATATTAAGTTGTACACACACACACACACACTCTCTCTCTCTTCCTCTTAATAGCCTGTCAAGTCAATTGAATTGATTCAGTAATTTGTTGCGCGAAATGATAGCGGCATACATTAGACGACGCAGTCAAGAAGAGAGTGAAAGGCTCCCTTTTATTAATAGAGAGAGAAAGAGTGGAGGAGGGGAAAAAATTCCTTTGCATCTTCACACTCTCAGCTTCATCTCCTCAGAGGAGGCAGTGGAGGCACACACACACACAGAGTGAGAGATGCTAGATCAAGATGTTTCCACTTAAAAGCCTTCTCTCCCCATATGCTCATCATCTTCATTGAGATGTAGTGGCAGAGGAAGGGAAGGAAGAGAGGCCGCTTTGAATTTTCGAGAGATTGGAGAAACGTCTCTTCTAATGTAATCCATGTCGATTGTGTGTCCATGTTGACGTGTCGGCTCTCTGGGGAGACGAGAGGAAGATCAGCCGACGAGGGAACAGCTGGAACCACACACTCGACTACTACTCTACATATTATCTGTCGATATTACAAAAATCAAAAGACGTTTTCCTTCAGCTCAAGCAGCAGCAGCAGGAAACCAATGCAATGGTCAGCTACTAGTCGTTGTCATGACGACTATTTTGTACGGAGAGGAGAGAACTCTTGTTCTCTCTTTGGACCCTCAACTTTTGTCTTGTATCTAATATCTGATTTTTTGATCTGCGTGTGTGTGTGGAGTATTATAGAGACGTTCGAGGGAATAGAAATGAAAAAATTGCCATTGAATTCAAGTCTATCTGACTGTCCCATCTCCTCCACACGAATGGGCAACACAACAGTTTTTGGACGATGTTTTGTATCACTCTTGTGTGTGTGTGCTTCTGTTACTGTGTGTGTGTTGTGTGTGTGTGTGTGGAAGCTGGGATGTTTTTGGAAAAGAGCTTTTTGAAGAAGGTGAACACAGATTTTTCATGTCGATTACATTGATCAAATATTTAATCCTCCACATATACACACACACAGAAAGAGAGATGGAGGGAGAGGAGCAGGAACCAAAGGAGAAGAAAGAGCGATTATGTGTGTGTGTTGTAGAGGGCACAATTCAAGCCAAAAAAAGAGCCCACAGCCAAAATTCCATGGGCCATTCAAATGAAGCCTTCTGTCTATCACTGTGTGTGTGTGCGTGTGTGTGTGTTATGAAAGTAGAGAGAGGAGATGGTACAGTTACAAATTTTACAGATTGTCCATATGGGAATGTGTAGGACAGATGACACACACGGAGAGAGAGAGAAGGGGGACACACGAACTGGGAAAATGGGTTCTGTCAGGATTTAAAGAGGTGAATTCAAGAACTGCGAAATGGGCTTAAGTGGTCTAGTACGATTTGTTGATGTTGTGTATATTTGTACAAAATATTAATTACAATGTGTACGGTGATTCTGGGAATTAATTGTGTGTCTCTCTCTGTGGCGTATCTCTGTGGTGTGTCTGTGTACAGATTTATCGTGGTGAATGAAATTGATGGAAAATCGCTTAGAGGCTCCAGAGTAAACTTTGGGTTTGAGGTTTCTCCATTGGGTTATTTGGAGACTTGTCTTTTGATCAATATAACCCTACACATAATTCTACACAGACTTGGGGTTTTTGGAGGAAAGACTTTGCGTCTTTGTGTGTGTCTGTACTCTGTGTACACAGTTTGTGTGGGATAATCTTTGATATAGATTTGATATTATATAAAGTTGAGACGTCCCCCCTTCTCCTCGTCACACTGCACTCCATTCCTTTCCTTCTCGTTGGATGGAAGTTTTGGAAGGTAATCAGCCGAACGCAAGTTGGTTTAAAGAACAAAGAACGGAGGGTTTCCTTTATATAAATAGTTATTGCGTTTTCTGAGCCTCCATTCCACGTAGGGCATCGTGATGATAATAGCTGTAATTCAAAATCGTAAGGGTAAACAGAGTCAATAGAGAGAGGGAGAAGAGGAAGGGAGGGGAATTGAAACATGGTTTCCTTTACCCAAATACCCACCAAGAAATGAAGGATCAGGTAACAACCAACGAAGAAAGCACAAGAGAGAGAAGGACTTGGAGCACCCAAAATATTCTCAAATGAATGAACCAACGAATTCCTCGGGCAGAAAAGGAAAATTTCCGCATTTTCAAGTCCCTCTCATCTGATCCTTCAACTTGATTAGGACTTGCCATAATTGCCTGTGTGTACTACTAGTAGTACACACACACACGAGAGAGAGAGAGGGAGAGAAGGAGACGCAAGATTAAGACGAAATCATGTGGATTTTTCAAAGAGAAAATAGAGGAAAATTCTTCGAGATAACATCAAATCGTTCCAATGCCATTGGAAAATTTACTTTTCTACCTTTTCTCTCTCTCTCTCTGTATGTGTGTGTGTGTTTGTGTACGACTGTGGGCTGTACCGTGAAGAGTTAATTAGAAGCCGGTCAAAATTTTAATGGACCATTCCGGCTGGATATTTCCAGTATTTAGTTTAATTAAAGACATTTTTGAAACATTTTGTGTGGCCATTATTTTTACTAAACAAATATTTACTTTTTGGACTGGAATTTCGTTGGAATTTTTGTCTGGCAGCAGATTTTTTAAAAAAAATTTAAGAGATGAAAATTGCAGTGTAGACTTTATGGAAAAAATTTTCATAATAATAAAGAAATTCCGGGTAATGATTGTCAAGTTTACGGTACACTTTCACTGCTCCCAATTTCGACTGAGAAGCTACTCTCTATTTACAGAGTACACAAATCTGTTTTTTTAAATCCTCTGTTTAAAAATCCGAGCAAACATACCTTGTATTTTTTTCTATTTGGATTTTAATTACAAATTATTTGACAATTCGTGTGTTTAACTTTTTACAGCCCCTCGTGTACAATTCTTGTTGTTGTTTTTCTGGGGCTGAGTATCGACATTTCAAGATTTACAACCAGAAATCCTTTTTTTTATTCACCCATTGCGATGTAAACTAAGGATTTTGGAGAGGTGAAGAATTTTGAACTCTACTATTTTGACTGTATGCTAAATATATTTATTATAATTTGCCAAAATGTCAGTCGATTTTATACACATATTTAAACAAGGATGTAGGGAAATATAAACAAAATTCTTTCCCTTCTAATCCTCCTGAGTTGTTTCTGCCAAGAGAAGCAGACTTTCTGCATTGCAGAAAATTTTGGCAATGTCCTCCTTTACACTGTAGCAGTTCCTGAGACTTAAGAAAGAAAGTTTGAAGAAAAGAGGGGAAAAAACAGAAAATCAAACATGGCATTCTGGCTGACAGTAGTAATGGCGCTTATATGTATATATATTGCTAAACCTTGTTTATTGCCATTAGCTCTTTAACTTGTTGCTCGTCCCTCCTATAAATACACACACAGAGAGACACACACACGCAGAGAGAGAGAAAGACACACACACTCAGTTGGTACTCTCATCAAAAAAAACTTTAGAGAGGAAAGAAATTGAGAAAAAACAACAACAAAATTTATAGCCCCTCTTCTCTAGTCAACAGCCTCTCTCTCTCTTTCTCTCTCCCTCTCTACAGACACACGTTCAAGTGTGTGAATCCCCTCTAAATCCCGCTTTGCCAACTGTAAATGTCCTTCAATCTGCATTTTTGCACTGTTCTATCTCTACACAAGAAAAAGGACAGGACAAGAGTCTTGTCACAAGACAGGGCTAGACACGACAACAAAAAAAAATAACGTAATAAGCAAGACACTTTGAATTATAAGAGGATTTCATTCCCTTTTTTTCTCCCATCCCGAATCCCGACACTAAATTGCACACACACACGTACACAGTTTAGCACACATCGTCTTTCAGCCTGACACATTTTGTGATCTCCAAATTTATTCCGGGAATTTCTCCCTCTCTCTCTCTCTTCTCTGTGTCTCGAATAAAATTGACAATTTTGTCTCCATTGCATTAAGACTACGATAGCAATAGAATAGAATGATAGGATTTGAGAGAAGGCAGATTATCATTGACAATAATAGAAGGAGGCCTTTAAACCCGAATTTTTCCCCAGGCTTTGATTTTTTCCCCTGTCCCTCTGCTCCAGTGTAGACTGTAGTAATTTAAAAAGTGTGACGATACACGGGGGAAAGTATAGCTTCGAGATGGAATCTGTGTGTAAACATGAAGGAAAAAAATTGTACACACACACACACACACACACACACACACACACAGTAGAATTGTGTGTAAAGAGAGACAGGGAAGAGGATTGATAGGGTATGATTAGGAGCTGGTGTAATGACTACATTGGCCTAGTCTAATGTAATTGCCTCAGCAATGATCAATAATTTCACGACTTTCCGGTCCCTCCATTCCATCTTTATCTTATTTACTCAAACTCAATAATAATTGTAGTGAAGGAAACAAGCCCCCATCTTCTCCATTATCCCTGTCTGCACCTACTCTCTCTGTCTGTTCTGTAGTGTGTGTGTGTGTCTGTGTTGTAAACAGAGTGTGTGTGTGTGAAGAAAAGCCCAGACCCAACTCCAGCTCACACGTTTTTCTCAGAATTACAAACCAAGAATTAGTGAACCCCGTCATTATCTAATGCCCACTTCCAGTGTCCAGACAGGCAAAAAAAGAGTCCTACACATCCCCCTCCACACACACACCAAACACACACACAATGGACAATTTTGATTGGAATGCGTGTGTGTAAGGGAGCTCGTGGAGAATTACAGACGGAGATGAATTTATTTACACAGAGAAAGTGTAAAGGAATTTTTTGGCATTTCCAGATTTTTTTTCTGTAAAAAAATGTGTGTTTTGAGGGGGAAAAGTGTAATTTTTTAATTAAATGAAATTTGATTCATTTATTAAGAGGATTGTTGTAGTGTTGTCGGGTGTGTGCCTCTGGATAAATTCAAATGTTCTATTTGCTCAAGAATTTTCTCCAGGCACACGCCAGTCCTTCTCTCTCTCTTCTCTTTCTGTGTGCCTGACTCTTGACCCCCGGCGTGGAGAAAAGGGAAGATTGTGGATGGAAGGGATTAGAGGGGAAACGAGAATTTTTTGAAAATAAAATTTTTTAAATAAATACAAGGAAGTATCCATTTTTCCTACTAAGAAAATTCGTGTTCAAACAAAATTGTGTAGAGTAGACGAGAGGAAAGAGCCAGCAGCCAATTTTCCTCCATATAAAGAAGATGAAGATGAAGAGAGGTTTCACCTTTTTCATCATCACAGTGCAGTCTAATGTTCTAATATACCCAAAAAATCAACAAACCACGAAATTTATTTTTTCCCTCCTTCTTCTTCTTCAGAGCAAAGAGCAAATAAACCAGTCCTCAAATCAACTCGGAGATCCTCTCCTCCTCCTCCTCCTCCAAACAATTTATTTGGAGATGGACTATTATGAACCGTCTTTTAATTTTCGAGAAAAAATGGGAAAATTCCTATCTCATCAATTTGTGTGTGTGTGCACACAAACACACACGGGGTGCAGAGTGGATTATTATGGTGGTGGAGATGTTAAGAACCTTCAAAAAGATGAAGAGAGGATGATGTGATACCTCACAGAATTTCTTATAGGTCACACACACACACAATGCACTCTCTTGTGTTGTGTGTTGTTTGTGTTGTTGAAATTATTGTACTGTTGGCAGGCCACGGACACGCAAAGTCATGAATCCACTACCTTCCTCAATTCCTCATCTTCTTTAATCCTTTTTTCTTGCGTGTAGTGGCTTGCCTGAACTTTTCCTTCCCTTTCACACTTTTTACATAGTCAAGTGAGATGGGGGAGAGATGAGCGGAATGTCTGTTCCGATGCTACACACACGCAGAAAAAGAGAGAGAATTGTAAGTTTGGATGCTGTTTAATTTAATCGGCCATCTCTTCTCCCTTCCTTCATCTCAATTCATTGTCGGGGGAAACAAGGGATCAACAGAGATGCGCTTCTACCAACCCCCCCCCCCCC
>WJFB01000578.1:0-55634 GCA_009870185.1 Pygmarrhopalites habei
CCTGGCTATTGTGCACATTTACAAGATGTCGTATACATTCACTAGATATTGTGTACATTCGCTAGGTATTGTACACATTAGCTACTCTGTGCAGAATGGCGCTGACATACACACTTTTGAACTTCGCATTGTGTCTAAGAGTAAGAGTAAGAGGAGAAGAGGTACTACAATACAGCGTGTGCTGTAGAATTGACTAGTCGAGAGCTTGTCAAAAGTCAATTTTTTGTTCCTACTTCATGCTTTTCTGGATCTCACAGAGTTCTTTCAATATGTACTGCATCCCATCCAACCTTTCTCTCTCTTAGGGAAGTGAGGGTTCAGAAACTGTTGTGTATGGAAATTTGAATCCATAAAAAATTGGGAAAGACAAAAGGAAATTCTCCCAGTCTCTACCATTCAATTACATGAATGCGTTTTTGAACACCATTTGTGGACCACAATGAAAATTACAATACAATATTTTGGAGAGCTTTTATTTTTAAAAGTTTTAGTACTTCTATTTCCCATTTGACCATTCCTGAATTTTTTCACTTGTAACCCGCTGCGTCATTTTCTGTGGGACTACGTCAGATGATGTGAAAGACGTAGCGTGTGTAGTCAGTGTCAGTGCGTGGATCGAAGAAAAGTAGAGACAAACGTGCCCCTCATTTTTAAGACAAACCTATCAAAACCCAGCTTGTTAAACTGTGTCCAGGAGTAGAACAAATGAAATGAGTATTGACAATCAATTTAAGAGTAATCCCGAATTGAATGGACTATCATTAAAATGTGTGTACCTTGTACCTACACATGAACTTTATATAGTTTTGTATGCTTGGAATGTAAATTTTCCTTTTTGTGTACATTTGTCCTTTTTGTGTACATTTGTCCTTTTTCCACTCACACACTCACATCACACATGTTTGTTTACGCAGGAGTCTTAAAAAATGTATTGAAATATCCTTTGTTTTGATATTAAATCAACAAAGAGTCGTACTCTACAAAATATACTTAAATATATGCGAATGCGAGAGGTGGTGGGAGGGCAGGACAGTACTTCAAATCAAATTTTGGTTACCAAATCAGCAAAGCCAATATTAGCACAATTGTCCGCATAATTATATGCTGAGACGGACAAACGTCACATCTAACGAGTGAGAGTGAGTGCTGTCAGCTTTTTTTCATTGTGTGTGTGTGTGTTGTCAATATAAGGTAATGCCAATTTTATGATTATCCACACATACTTCCCTTCTGTGAAGTATCTTAGAATTCTAGTTAAATAGAAAACAAACTAGATTAAAAATTAGTGTGGATGGATGACTTACCTTGTAATTAAATTAAACTCTCATAATGCTCACCCGACACACAACCACATTAGAGAGAAGTGAGGTGGTCGTCATGCAGTTAAATCTTGTATCCTATCCACATATTACCAAGTAAACGTAGGTATACATGTTGAGGCGATTGTGGAGAGTGTGAAAAGTGTGTAGAGTAGACTGTAAAGTACACAGAGAGTGGATCATGTAATTGAAATCTGAGGAGCTTACGGATTATGAGAAAGTGGACTAGACTTACTACTTGTGCGTCTGTGTTTGTGTATAGAATATTACCTTTCGATACACTTTATTGAGAGAAAGAGAGAGAGATTGAGGGGGGAAATTTCATCCCATTTGATAGGCCTACCCTTTGCATATAGGTACATAGGTATACTTTTATGTTTGCATAAAAGATGAGGTATACACACACTCACGTAGACACACACACATACGCCTCACGCACGCAGGGTATGGAAGGAGGAAGATAAAAGCAAACATTCCAAATCATTTCATTACATTTTGCTGTTTGCTTCAAATAAATATCCATTATACACACACACACATTGTACATGTATACGAGAGAGTGTTCGTGCGTGTGGAGGAATAGAGAGAGCCGATGCAAAAGGGTGTAAAATATGATGATATCAATAACAAGACAAAGTTTCATCATCCCCAATGATAAAGAATAAGAGTATTTCACACGCTGACGCCTCATTCAGAAAAAGGACGATGAGGAGGCGGCGGAGATGAAGAAGAAATCAATTACCAAAAACCAAAGAGTGAAAGAGGAGGGAGAGAGAAGAGGAAGGAAAAACTGGAGTATTCATCTTCCACCCTGTCGCTTCTCCTTTTCATTTTGTAGGAGAGTGTGATGGAGGTTCCCCAATCAAGACCACTGTGTGTAACTTTACTTTGTATTGTATATAATTTGATGAGAGAGAGAGAGAGAGATGGGGAGAAGCATGACAGAATTTGACTTTGTTGTGGTCGTAACATTAGAAACAAAAGCAAGCTCACAGAATCAGAGAATATGCGGACCCTGTGTGTGTGTGTGTGTGAGTACGAGGTGAAGGGAGAAAACTGGTTTTTGGCGCTCTATGCATGGCAATATCAATATCCATAATATTCAAGAGAGCTAATATCTGTAGTAATAAATAAATGAGCAAAAGGGCGACGCTCTGCACTGCACTGCATGCTCAAAAAAAATTTTGGCAAGAGCCGTCCATTCACATGTTTGTGTAGCGTGTGTGTCTACAGTCTACACATGATACATAAGATGGGGAAGGAGAAGATTTTTCTCAGAATGAATATAGCGCACGTTTACCAGACCCACACACTCGACTAGTAGAGGGAGAGAGAGAACCCACGGCTCTCAATACTTTTCTTTATTTATTACATGGTGTGTGTAGGGAACGTGTGTGGACGAGGGCTTTGATTTAATTTTGATTCACGTTTGTGTGTGTGTGTGTGGTGGGCAGATAAAGAGAGAGAAGAAGTGGAGGAGGGAAATGGGGAGAAAATAAAAGTTAAAGTATTTTTTTTTCTACAAATATTTTTTTTTCTCTGTTCCAAAGGATTATATATTATAAAAAAGAATAGTCCAATTATTGGGCCTCGAAGCCATGGAATCATAAATAAAAAAGTAAAAGTCATGCAATATGCAATTTTAAACCCGATGGCTGCAATAAAAATAAATCGCTCTTCTTTTCTTCTCTTCCAAGAATTGGGTTGATACCCTTGTGTGTGTGTGTGTTTTTCTGTCCGTCTGTGTACTTCTGCTTATGTTTGAAGGCACACACAAAGAGAGAGAAAGAGATTATATATTTTTCAAGGAATCACCTGTACATAAAAAAAGAGAAAATTCATGAAATATTTAAGCTGTACGTTGAGTTATTGGAGCAAGAAAAGAAATATGACAATTTTAACTGTCCTCCCTTCAAAAGTTAAGTGATGCCTGCTGTCTGTCAGAATGGATCATTATAATGTTATATGAGTATTCCATTTCATCTTTAGTATTCTTTAGAACAGAATTTTCTGTTACAGTAGACTTTACTAATGAAAAAAAAGCAGATTGGCTTAATTTGAAAAAAAGAACATTCAGAAACCTCTCAACTTCCCTCTTTCTCTCTCCAAAAGGTAAAGAACGAACAAACAATTAGCTCCCTTTGACAAAATACTTGACTGCTCTATAAATAATGAGACTAATTTCAAACTTTATGAGAGTCTTCTCTTCTTTTTTTCCTTTGTGAAGGGGTAATTGATTTGATTTTTCCTTCATGAAAAGTTTTTTTCCTTTCTAATGCTTACATCCTCATTGAGATTCCTCTTGTATAATTAAATAGAAATGAATTTAGATTTTTTGAAAGAAATTAAGTTCTATTTAAAATTATCAAGATTAAAGGGAGAGTCTCTATAGTTGTTGTTTTCTTTGATACATCGTTTTCAACATTGTGCCTGAGTTTTTGTGAGGAAAGGTCTCGAAATGTCGTGATGAAGTATTGACATTGACTTATGTGATGCATTAACTTCTTTAATGGAGAGAACATATTTTAGGCCCAAATTTCACCGTGCAGTTTATTGTAGACGTGTGTGTTTTTGCGTCTAAAGCTTCTACTACACTCACTGTTAAAAACAATGTACTTGTTGACAACAAAGCTCTTTCTACCGCTACAATTTGCTCACAACTCGAAAAGAGCTGGTCTGAAATTAAGTCAAAAGTAACACAAGTGAAGAGGAATGGACTATTTATTAGGATAAAGGTCAGATTGCTAAGTGCCAAGTAATTTTCATATTATTTTAATTATTACACATTTTTTCAAATGAACTAGCCCTGTATTTATGTATGTATGTGTGAAATGAGAGTTGCTCATGTTCCCTAATCATGCTATTGACATTAACGTGGGTTGTAGGCACGTCTTGTAATTTTTTCTGCTGTTGCATAGAAATTACAGTGGAACCTTTTCACACCTTGCTGTTGTTGTTCCTGTTGTGAATAATGAGAGGTTCAATTAAATGTAGTAACTACATGGAAGCGAGGAGAGAGAGAGGGGGAGGAGGGTTGAGAGGAAACTACTGGAAATTAAATTAAATTTTAGTGGACTGTATCCAAAAACTCCCACCTACATTGCATTGTATACATAATTAAATATGTGTGTGATTCTCATTTCCCTGGGTAATTTCAAGTAGGGAGATGTGTGCAATTCTGTAACTTATGATTCCTATTTCCTCAGCCTTTACACTTTTCTCCTCCTCATCCTCCTCTCCTTCTCCGGATCGTGAGGGGGCTGAGGGTATGAGTGATGGAAGGAAATTATTTATTGAAATTTGAATAGAGATGATGGTCAAAAAGATCCAAAAGGTTCTTCTTCTCTACCTTCTTCTCCTCTTCTGTCAAAGACTTTTTAATTACGAACATCTTGACAAACTTTGTCCCTTTGAGCTTATTCTCTTTCCCCAAATTTGTTGCATGAGTCATTCTCACCTACAGTAATTCACATTATGGAACCCCGTCAAGGAATTTTTGTCTACCTACCGTATTCCATTATATTTTCACTTTTTTGAAAATATTGCCATAAAATTGATGAACAAAAATGAATTTGAAGAAAGTCTTTTTTTCTTACTTAATGCTTAACAAGCGGCAGGTAAATAATTAGACAAGGTCACCATATATCATTGTCAGGATGTAAAAATTAGATGTGACTTTCTTCAAAGTATCTTCATCTTTTTTAAAAAGCTCTGCCTGAGACCGGTAGTGGATGTGACACATAGAATAAGGATTACGGTAAAAATGTGTTGAAAATAAAAGATTTCATAAAAGGTTTGTCCTAACAAGCTTGATTGTCAACTTTTTGGAACAGTATTGAATTGGATGAATGATGATTACTCACACTGCACAATCTTTCCCTCCCTCCCAGCACATCATACAATATAAAGGAGGAGGAGTAGGAAGAAGAAGAGGAGGTGAATAAGACGGAGGAGATTTCATTTGTACTATTTAATCTCAACACACAATGAGTCTCCATAGAATCTTTTAGAAAGGGATGCGCAAAAACTAGAAAGAGATTTCCTGAAATGAATTCTTTTCCCATCTCTGCAGTAGAATTAGGGAGCTTAAGCCAGGGGCTTGTGGCCATGGGACAAGGTTAAAGGTTCTAGTAAAAGTTTATTTTAGACTCGTAGTCACATACTGTACATGTTTGGGACAAGTAATGTTAGGTACCTACATGTTATTATATGGAGATAGTATTTTGTTACCATATTTACTTTTCATTATACATTAGATGAGATTAGTTGACGTTAATGGAATTTCATTTTGTGAAGGGAAAAAAGAAGTCTTTTCTCTTTTTTTCTTTCTTTCACACAGTCAAGTGAAACACCCACGTCTCTGACAAAGGAGAGAACGAAATGTATGGAAGATTTTCTCCAGACACTCTTCTCCACCTCCACATTTATCAGATAAACTATGTATGGATGGGACAACTCTGACCTCATGGAAAATGGAATGGAAGGTGAGTTTGAACCGGTAAGTTGCGTATTGGAGGAGGGTGGGACAGCCAACAACTTTTGTTGTTGTGTGTGTGAACATGTTTGTTCTACTCGAATGCCCTTGAATTATGATTGATGTGGGAGTGAAGACTTCTCACTGAGGAGAATGTTTTAATTTTAATTCAATTAGAAATAATTTTGTCTCTTCTTCAAAGACTTGTGTACATTTCTGTGCACCATATGTGTCTTTGTCATCTTTTCTTTCTGTTCCTAAATTATGCAGCAAGTTCAGACTAACATGTATCAGACTGTGTGTGAACCTATGTACCTCTTTCTCCGGATGAATTCATCTAAAAGTTTGAAAAATCTTTACATGGGCTATTCAGGTACAAACTTCATTATGAAATTATTGAGGGTGGAATTACAAATTTTGAGAAATATGAATCTCTGAAGGTAGGTTGATGCAGATTTTTTCGGGAAAAATTCCAACACACGCACAAAGTACCTGTGTATGTACAGTAAGTCAGGTTAAATTCCAAAGTTTTCGACCTCGTTTAAAAATATAGTAGAGTTTAATTTAAATAGTATTAATCCTAAGATAAAGTTTTGTGTGCCTCATATGACGGACCGGTTAAAATTTAAAAGCAACCTCACTCAAGCTCAATGAATCCTAAATTAAATTACATTTGACATCAAATTCTAAATGAACACATCACGACACTCACTCTCTCAAAAAAAATTCTATCTTTCCTGTGTCTACAAAACAGTTCTACAGAACATAAAAGGTTTGAGAGAAAGACAAACTTGTGTGTTTTTTGAGGATTTCGGATTAAAACAAATTTCTGAATCTGGAAAGATACACAATTTAATTTAAACTCGGTCACATTACTACAAAGGAGGACACTAAATGGAAATTCAGAGAGGACAAGAAAAACAAATAATCTCATCGTTATCTCATCTACTTGGGGAACGAGACCATTTGTCATCAAACAATGAAATATGAATCCCGTCAACCGAATTAAAATGAGGGAAAATTAACCGAGTTCTTTTTAATTAGTGCCAAAAGGAATATTATAGTGAATAAAAAATCTTTCTCGTTTATTCCACTACTTTATCTTTTCTTCCGTTTATGCAATGCGTAGTCAAAAAATCTTTTGTTCTCTACCTGAAAAACAAATCAGAAAATGTTTCGAAATGCTAATAAGGAAACTAAACTACGTGGTTAATGTAGATGATCAACTAAAATGTACACACATTTTCCAGGGAATCTACGTTCAATAATCACAGAGTGCGTACTACCCGTCTGACTTGGTGTAGTCTGACTTGTTGGAGTTTGACATTTACAATAGAATGGAATTTAAATGAGGAATTAGTCAGACTTACTTACATAAACATTTACTCAAGAGTTCCATTCCCCGTAGTACACCTACTTCCCCTCCTTTCCCTCTTCATCTTTTGTACATAAAAGTATAATAAAGTGTACAGACTGTGTGTGTGTGGGGGGGTGCATTAGTTATTTATGTTTTGTTGGTGTAGACTCTGTAGACTGGAGGGTGGTTCCACTTCTCCATCGCCATCTCCTCCCAGTACAGACTGTGTAAATAAATGGAGAGAGAGTGAGAGTGGAAATCTTTGTAAGATTTTATTATAAATCTTACATATATTATCCAAATACAAATAGTAGGGAGTGCAAGGGACTGTGTGATACAGATATCCCAAAGAGCCCCTCTTTCTCCATTCCCTTCTCCCTCCACACATACACATCACACCGGGACAACTGAGGCTTAGGCCCATGTTATGCATGTGTGTCTTATTTACTCCAATAAAAATCCTCCAGGTTCTCAGAAATAGTCAAGGTTTTTTCTACTCAAAAATAACTCCTCCTCCACTTTAAGCTGGAAACTTGAGCCATGATCGATAGGGAATTCCAAGATTCTGCTACAGATCCGGGTTATATTATAAAATGTGGGTTTTTATCAGAATGTGTACGGTATGCAGAACATGGAGGATGTGAAGACAACCTGGAGGGAAAAAAATTTTAAGGGAAAAATACGACTCGATTCTTCTCCTCCCTCCTGCCGTTTTTTAAAGAAAACATCTAACATGGAAAAGAAATTCCGAGATGCACTGCATTCATTTCGTGCGTCTGTCTGTGTACATATGACTGAGTGAGGATGTGTGTGTGATTGTGATTCTTGTCCAATTTCTACAGAATCCCATGGAAGAGAGAGAGAGATGAGAAAAAATGAACTCAACTCAAGGTGGAAAGTAATGAGGCATGAATGTAAGTAGGGCGGTCACAAACAAACTAGGATTTATGCTTCGTATGCTTGACATTCCGGCAAAATAATTGAGAAGAGGAAGAGGTGAGAGAGAGAAGGATGGAGGAGAGGCTTTCTTCATCAATCTCACTCCTCTCAATATCATCTCGTCGTGATTTCGTAGGAACGACGAACGAGGAGGATGGAGACGTGTGGAGCAGAAAAGAAAAGGAAATTTCCTTCTCCTCCCACCCCACCAAAACCCTGCCATGATAAATATAGGGAATTTTTCCACACACTCGATCACTCATACACACACACACACTTAATTAAGGAAGGTCATGAGCCTTTTTATGACAGAGAATTTAGTCCCCGATACTCCAAATCTTGTATACTATCCTATAGAACATCCAAGTCAAATTTATACGTACTATCGTGTGAGTGTCAATAAGAGTTCAATTTCGACCTCCTACTCTCTTTCTCTCTCTCCATCCCTCCTCTTCATGCTCAGCGTGATGATGAGGAATGAGAGAGTCAGTTCCCAATTCACAGAAATGTAACTTGCGCGTGTGTGTACACATCCACACGCAACACACACACTTACACACACATCCAGTCTATTTTGAAGTTATAATTTAAGGAAGATGAAAGTCATGCAAGATGATGTGAGGGGCTTCAACATGAACTTTTTGACGTCTTTCAAAAAGTGATTTTTGGAAGGGGAAAGGAACTTGAGAGAGCAAAGTTTATCTTTGCAAAACAATTCAAGATATTTCTACGTGTATATGCGTGTGAACACGTGTAGCCTGTGGCATTCATTTTTGACAATTAATGTGGGTTAAAGATAAAGGAAGGGAGAGAGAGAGAAGTCATTTCCCTTCATGTATGAAGTGGAGGAGGAGGACTTTCATTCAAATGGAGATGCTCTAATAAACTTCAAAAGGCAAAAGATTGTTCTTGTTTATTTATGAAATCAGAGAAGGAGGAGGAGGAGAAGGGATAATATAAGTGAATACATATCTATGCCCTTTCCCCATTTTCAACGAAACGGGAAAGAAATTTTGTATTAGTTTTACCCTGTTTTCTCTGACGGTCAAATTTCTCCAGGAATCCTACTACATGCTATGTACCTCCCAGAAATGTAGGAAGGAGAGAAAGGGACAGTGAGGGAGAGACATTGCATTTCCCTTTCTCAGCCATTTTAAGCTTCTCCTTTCACTTCCACGTTCAGATGGAGAGTGAGAGCGTGTGTGTGTCCCCGCATGCAATATCAGAAAGAGGGGCTTGCCATGACACGAATAGTGACCATATAAATCCACCAAAGTCCATAAAAGAGCTGAATAGACATCCTCCTCCCTCCCTACTTGACAAAAAGGAAGAGTTGTGGCCAGTTTATTGGTGATTTTGGTGACTGCCGTAATTTGCAATTAGGCAAACCCACCTTTCCCAAGCTCCCCTTGATAATATTTTACACCGTTTGTACATGTATTGTACGTACATTTGTCCTCATTCCATTATTTTTGTATTTATGCCACATTTTGGAGTAATGGCTGACCATTTGTCTACATAATGTTACAATGTGTGTGTGGGTGTACAATTTAGACACACACAGAGGGGAATCTCAGACTCTAAATATTCCCTCCTTAAATCTCCTTGCTAACGCTGCGTTGTGTAAATTATGAAATTTAACACAAACCCTTCAAAAACTCGTAGACACAGAGAGTGTGTGTTTAGTTGATGCACTCACATCAAACACTGTACTTAGAAGCTACTCTTCGATTCTCTACACACACACACAAAATCTAGGGCAAGAGGGAGTATTAAATTCACAAAAAAAAATTTTCTTCCTCCTCCTCCTCTCGAAAATGTGAAGCTCCAGTGAAACGGATAATAAAGTAGCAAAGGTAAGCTCTCTACTTTCTCTCTCTCTCTTCAGTACATCTCCTCATTACATGAGGAGGCTGAGAGAGAAGGCGTGACAGAGCATCTAATATTATTATTACTCCTCATTTTACACTTGGGACTTGTGTAGGGGACGAAACCTAATAAAATCCAGGACAAGGTGGCAACTCTTCACTCTCTTCTCTTCAGAATCAACATGAGTGGAGCCCGCTGCGTGTCATCATCTACGACATACACATGAATACACCATCTTTATGTATGCACCTTTATAAGCTATATAGTATCTTTTGCACATTCCTCTCTTCACTTTCTTTGTACTCCCGCCTGTGTTCCTGTGACACTCACCCAGGCACGCAAGGGAGTAGAGACAAATGACGAGGAAAAAATATTATTATCATGTTGTCCCTCATCCCAAATCTTTTTACTTCCTTCCAACTCTTCGCTTGAAAGAGAAGTTCATGTATGGCGTTATCAAGTTCCCTGACGTAATAAATAAGAGTGTCTTTCCCCTGTTTTTTCCTTGTCTATTTAGCCCTAGTAAAAATATTGATGCATAGTTTATACCACATTATGACATAACAAGGTTCTGTATTAAATGGAAAGCTTTTTCTCTTTACACTTCCTCCACTCCCTCTCTTTGTGGACGATGTATCCCAGGGCCCTTGCCTTGTCCTAACCCATCCCAAGAAAAGATTGGATGAAAAAGAAGGACTCATTTTTTGTATGCTCCGAGTCCTTGTCCAAACAGCAGGGGAGGAAAAAAGTGCAGAAAGATAAGGATAAGATGAGAGAGACAGGACAAAGCTCACATTTTCATCGTATAATAACAAATTTCTCACGCGTGCATTAGAATTTAATATTTACACACACACAGACACACACATTTGCAGAGTACACTGGAGATTGGACAGTGAGTGAAGGAGTACAAGATGGTGGGAGGGAAATATGTACAAAAAAAATCATAATGCACACATCCACACATTCGACAGTAAAAACTAACATAGGTTTTGTTTACATAGGCTCTGCTTAGTGCTGGACTTGTACGGGGTGTGTGTGTGGTTGATGCTTTATGTATCCAAGAGAGAGAGAGGGAGAGAGATGCCCGTTAGTTGACTGTGTGAATTTTCAGTAGGTATGAGTTGAGAAAGCGCATGCGAATCTCTTTGGCTCTGTAGGATTGAGTACATGTGATGAACCGCTTCTGGAAATTCTGGAGTTGTAGAGTTTTGGGGGGAGAGTGAGCTCCTTGAAGAAGAAAGAGTGCAAAAAAATATGTATTCAAAGGCACGGTGTCTACTTCCTCCAAACGATGAGGTGACTCTCACGTAGGTTCATCATCTACGATAGTCCACACACACACGACACACAAAAGAAAGTCTGCCAATTTTCCTTTCTCTGCCCACCTCTACCTTGACTTAAGAAAAAGTGGAGGAGGAGAAAAAGATAAAGTGAAACGTCGTACCTGTTGCCCACAATTCATATCTTTTGGTCGACCCCAGTTCAACTCTCTCAATCCCTCTTGCTCCAATTTTCCCCAGTTTTCTCTCTCTCTCTCTCTTTCTCTCTCTTTGGATCTGACTTTCACAGTGTTGGTCACCACTTCTTGTTCTAATCGTCTATCCTAAAATTGAGAGTAAGTAGAAAAGTTTCCTTCACTTCTTTCCCTCTCGCTCTCTTTCACTCTTGCAGAGTTGATTCAATTTAACATCAGTCATTTACATGCCATTCACTTTCTCCTCATTCTTTTAATCCTCTTCCAATTTCTGAGAACACATAAGTACAATTATTTAACGTTCCACTCAGTAACAGTAGCACACAGTGTGTATCCATACATGTATTTCTGGGTGAGTGTTTCTATTACTCTTGACGACCACTCCTCACGTTTTCCAGACCCTGAAAAGGAAATTCTGTTTCGCACGAATTGAGAGAAACAGTAAAATTTATTCTGCAGTGCTTCAACAATCTCTTCCTCTCTCTTCTTCTTTATATTCATCAGTGTAGTGAATCTGTCTTCCTTTTCTCCAGAGAGTGGTGGGGTGGTGTGTGTGTGTGTGTGTAAAAAGAGAGAGGAAGGGAGAAAGCGAAAAGAGAGATTCAACTCAATTGTGCAAAATGTAAAACTTGGATCACTCCTCTCTCTCTTTCTCTGGTGGCCTAGCTTAAAAGTTTCTAATGACAAAATTTCCAACGAGTGGAAAATTTTAAAGAGTGCTTGAGTCAGGATATTGAAAACAAATTCTCTGTCAGAATTCATTAACCATCTCTCCCTCTCTACTCTTCCTCAATTTCCATTCTCCACAATCTGGGAAAAGTCCACACTTAAAATATAGTCATATTCTAAATTGTTCCACATTGTCCTACCATTTAGTAAGGAGTTCCAAGTAGATTATCGTTTTCCAATTCTTCCCTCGATTCGTGAGACTAACTCTGTGCTACACAGCCCAAAGTGTGTCAGTTTTGTGCTTCGTCGCTTTCTCGCCGTCTTTCTCATCGGAAATTGGAAAACAAAAGAATTTCCTCATGTTTTTTCAATTGTGAGTATCTACTTGTATATTTATGCAAATTGTAGTACACAGTTCAAATTGTGTCATTAGTTAAAGGTTAAAAAACAAACAAACGGACTCTCGTGTCCATCTACACTGAAAATTGACCCATGTGTATGCGTGTGTGTGTCCGAAAGTATTTTGGGTAAGGGGTATGAAAGGAGAAAATACTAAAGAAAGAAGGGAATGACTAAAGTGAGTATAGAATTCGGGACTGAAATATTTTGTGTGGGAGTTTTAGTCGTCCGTCAGTTTTGGATTGTGTGTATTGTGTGTGTGTTTGGTAATGTTTTGACTTTCTCTTTCTGTCTGGATTGGACATGTTTCTCAAAATCCTAGTGTTGATATCCAGTTACTTTATGTATCATACTCCTAGTCTCTCTCTCTCTCCCTCTCAGGTAGCAGAAGTTGAATTGCTTAAATGAAATGGTGGATTCACTGCAATGTGTCTTTTGTTTTGACTGAGTGACGGGTCATGTCTCAAAGAGTTGGGATATCATTTCCTCTTTGGATTACTCAGGATAGGACAAAGGGATTATTATAATGGATATGGGCATGGGATATAAAAGATATATACTCGTTCTGGAACAGTGATGGGTTTTATGTGTGTGTGTTTAGGATATGCATTTTACTGAATGGACATTCTCTGTGTTGTGACAAAAGGGTTTAGAGCAAACAAATTGATTTTTTTGCATCAAAACAGAGAGACAGCAGACTCTTTATTAAATTAAAGCACTGTATATGAACGAATGTAATATGAACACATTGTTACTTAGGTGTGTTTAGCGAATGTGAATGCGAGAGAACAAGAGATGTGTGTGTGTGGGTGTGGATAGCACTCATTTATGACACATGTCTAGTTCTATTATAATCCAACTTTTTTATGTATCAAGATTGATGAGCTTCCTGTAAACTACGGTGTGTGTGTGGAGCATTTTCAGAGAGAGAGAAAGAAAGACACCTTTCAATTTCATTTACAAATCTCGCAAATTGGATTGTCTCTCAATTTGCAGTTATTCTCTAGTCATTCCATGAAGGATTCATTTTACATTCATTTTCTATCCATTTCATATCCATTATCCAAGTTGAAAGGTTCTCCAAGGAGTTGATATTTTTTCATGATTACTTTTTCAATTATTTTTTGCTACTCTACTCATATCTTCCTTCTCCGATTCTTCGATCCACCCACCCTTCAAAATGTTAGTCGTCCCTGTTAGTGATGAAAGTCTATACCCATTCATGTGGAATAGTGTTGAAAGTGTTGAGTGATTGTATACAAAGGTTTTTTTGTTTTGTTGTCACAAGAAACCCCATTTCTTCAGAACGGAAGAAAATCAAAGCCTGAATTGTCAGTGCATCAGAAAAAAATATAGACGCAGACAAAGTGACCAGGTTAAAAAGGTTTAATTGTTAAAAGTTTGGGAAAGGTTGTTTAACTCTTAACTCACTAAAGAGTCTTTTGTTGGCAGGAGGTAAAGAATGAAAGAGAGGGAGAGTAAATATTGCAGCTTTACACGGTCTAATGTTTACTAGGGTCATTTATTATGAATTGTCGGGACATGTTTCCTCTTTCTCTTCATATCTCCCTCTTCAATGTATTGAAAGGAGGGTAGTTGAGTATCGGTGGAGAGACGGGCGGGTTTTTAGGAGAAAGGATAGAAATTTGTAGGGTGTGCAAATACAGGCGGAGTAAAGCACAAAGTAAAGATAAAGCACATCACATTGGGAAGTGGAGGAGAGAATGGAGGAGGAAGGAAAAAGAGAAGGCAAAAGGATATTCTGCACTTCATTGTTGACTGATGTGTGCGTGGCTCTTGAGAAACTGTAAAATTTTCTTTTCTGAAGGTTTACACGGATGAGATGGATGGCCAAAAAAATTATTCTCCTTTTCTTCCCTTGTGTGTGTATGTGTGTATTGTGTACGTATATAAATGTTTGGAATGCCACCCACTGTGTCCTGTCAAGTTCACGCTTTACTTTTAACCTATATAGTGTGTAAAAATGGAAGGGTGTGGATTTGCCATCAGCCATTCATCTTTATCATTCACACAACACACGAGCAGACAGACAGACATAAAGACAAGCTCACTCGCAAAAAGTTGAAGCCATATCCATCTACACTAGACACACTTAAGTCTATTGTTGGTTTGTTGCACCGTCCATATTTTCCCTGCATCCCTCAACTCTACTCAGAGATGAGAGATGCTGCACACATGTTACCTGCATTTATTAAAAGACAATGGGATGAAGGGGAATACAACAAACAAAAAAATGTTTATAGAGATGAACAACAATCGAATCAAATTGTAATTTAGTGTATGAAGTCGGCTCGTACATCACACTGTAATAAAGCGGGGAGAAGGTGAAGCTACACATGTTTTTTTTCTACCTTCCACACACACATACTATGTGTGTGTGTGTGTGTGTGGGAATTTGTATGCAGGTTGGGACTGCGAATCCACACAGTCGCTGTCCAATTTTACATGGCTCGTAGGGTACTAATTTGCAATTAATTAATATCCTCTTTTTACATTTTGTAATTTTATGTGTACACACGGCCAGTCGCACACACGCAGTGGGGGAGGGGAGAGAGATGCAGAACTACAGCAGACTTTCTTTGAATGAATGTCAGTCAGATGGTATGCATAGTCGGCCGCTAATTACGCGCCTTGGATATCGAGAAAGATGGTCAGACAAAATTAAGCATGGGTCGTTTAAAACTGTATAGTAACCAAGGGGTAAATCCATTAAGTATTGAATTTGCTGAAATTTGTTTTTAGTATGCAAATAGAAAAGTTTGTGTGGTGTGGATTGGAAGAGAGTGTGAGTGTGTGTGTGTGTACCCAGATTTCTTTTTGAAATGAACTTTCCATCAAATTGTGGGGAGAGACAAAATTAAAAATAATTTGCATACATTATTATTATTTTCACAGTGCACTAAAGTTGGCCAACTTGTGTGTGTGTGTGGCTTTACGGGTCTTTTGTAAATATGAAGAATCTCTTTTCTTTTACTTAGAATTTTCAAAAAGAATTACTTCAAGTGGTGGTGAAGGAAGTTCTAAATTGAACCCTCTCTCTCTCTCTTTAAGTTTTCGAACGTTTCCCCTCATTAAGGGAATATGAGAGAAGATGAAGGAGAGAGAGAAAAAGAAGAAAAACTTCAATTAGATTGTTACATTTAATTTAATTAAGCCAACAAATTTCAATTATCTCGCTCCACTTCCAACTCCACTGATGCAATAGAGAGAGAAGATGAAGAAGAGAAGGGAAAAAATTGTGGCCATTTTTTGATGATTATTTTTCCCACACATACAAAATTTGTGTCGAAGGACGAACCACTTTCAGCAGAAACTTTTTCTCTCTCTCTCTCTCTAGCTCTCTTCTTCCATTTTTCGAACTTAAAATGTAATTTATCCAGTTCATGAATCGAGTCTCTCTCTCTCTCTTTCTCTATTTTTCTGTCTGTGCCTTTGTGTGTTTTTGTTTGTCTGAGAAAAATGTGTATTATAATGAATTGCAGTCCCGAGAAAAAAAAACAAGTCAAGACTTGTCTCGTTCAAAATTTTGTAATTTTTTCCAGGCTACAGTGCACTGTAGTGTCAGCTGACACGCAGTCCAGGATTATACACAGCTAAAACAAAGCTCTCCCTCGTGTGTGTGTCTGTTGTAGTGGTGTGTGTAGGGAAATAAAGAGGAGGAAAATGACGTGAAAAATTTGGACGAGTTAAGGAGCAACACTCCATGGGCTTCTTTCTTTGATACCCCACTCTTGTTTTAACAAGTCTCAAAAATTAATGTGAGCACCCGCGTCTCCTCCTCCTCCTCTCCTATTCATACTTTCCTTCTCACTCCTCGCTCTCTCTCGTCCTTAACAAATTCTTTCAGAAAAAGAGAGAAAGAAAAACTTCATTGCCAGACAAAGTTGTTAGCAAAAATAATAGATTACACATGTGCATACGCATTTAATATATCCAGTGATTAGTACGTTCTGGAGTGAACATGAGCCATTTTTTTCGTATTCCAGAGGTTGTTTATCATGTATAAACTAATGTAAAATGGATTTCAAGCAGTAGAGTAAAATGCACACACACTGCAAACATGTACACATGTAGCACAGTAAATTGTGTAGCCTTATACAGTCTTTGGAAAAAGAATGATGCAAATTTGCTTTCACAAAATTTGCATCCACTCCAAAGTACTCTTTAATGGAGATGTAGTAGAAAGTGGCTCTTTTATACACATCCTGCATAGATAACCATGGAAGGTTGAGCCAGAAAGGTGGGTGGGTAGGGATCGTACCGATGCAATAATTTTCTCTTGTCTCTCTTTCTCTCCCTCCTTCCAAAAAAACTCCATATGTTTAAACGGTGACTGCTGACTGTGCCGTAGCTGACGCTCCGATTTGATTCCCTAGTGAATGTTTTTTCTCTCTCTTTCTCTCTCTCTGTGTATGTTTCTTTCTCACTCTCCTCCATGGGTAGAAGAAGCTCATTTATATTTCTGTTGAATGAACTCAATTCTTCACTCTCAAATGGCTCAACGGCTTGTCAACCTCCAGTTTATCAATGTTCTTCCCATTCCCTTCCTCTTCCTTCCCATTCCCATTACATCGACTTCTGGTTTATCTCAAACACACACACACATAAAACAAGAGAGAGACGTGTACAGCTGCTCATTCCATTTTGTGTGAATATACATATTTATTTTCACTTCCCTTCCTTCCTCTCCTCCTCCTCCTCCAGGGAACTTTCCCATATTTTCAAATAACTAAATCTTTGAACTTGTCCCCTTGCTTTCTCCTGGTCATAGAATTCATTGTCCAAATTGGAGAAAGCAGGAGAAAGGGAGGAGAGAGTGCGTGAAAGTAGAATGAATTACATTTTCTAACGTAGTGTTCTGAATTTTTTGAACCACGATGGAATTTCTATTAGAGGCCCTGTCCCGTTTTTCCTTCTCATGTAGTTCCTTCCTCCTGTACATAATATGGACATCCAGAATTGGTTACAGTGCACCCTCGACTTACATGACATTAGAATGGACACGCTTAGACTAGGTTAGTGGAGGACCAGGTGAAGGGTGAGACGTTTGTGTTTAGCCGTTGACACCCAGAGAGACCATATGCGAGTCATGAAAAACTGATTACAATCGAAAATTGCTTTTTCTGTTCATGGTCACATACCTAATATACTCAATATACATGTACATGTTGAGTGTGTGTATGTATTATGTACTGAGAGCCTCACACTTCCATCCCAGACGTGGCTGGAATTTGATTTCCTAAAAAATTTCCAACAAATTCTCTAGTGAAGGTCTTCTTTTTTCCCATGCTTTCTCCTCAGGATGTCTGCCTGTTGAACTGATTCCCTCAATTCGATCCCATTGTCCTGAGACTCTTCTTTGTAGATCGTAGCGTGTGTGTGTGTGTGTGAAGATTTTGACAGACTTGCTCCCACATCGGTCGAGACATGAGAGAATGATACTTGGAACCTTGTTACAGTTACTTTTTTGTCTGATTTTATTTTTTGACAGATTTCAACTCCTTATGCATTTGGCAACGACATTCTTTCCTCCTTGGAGAAAATCTTAAATTGAAAGTGATGAAGGATGTGCGAGTGGGAATGATGGTGGTGGGGAGGACAACTTGTTCCCAAGTCAACAGCATCATCTGAGAGGAGAGGGCAATGTCACTTTCACCTTCATGATGTGATGCGGCTCATGCCACTCTCCCCATTCTGAAGTCGAAATTAAATTGAAGGAAAAGTCGAACATTTATTATTTTTTTTATTGTTACAGTGTCAGTGTTTTACTTCCCTTGTCAATGATAATCAAGGATAATTTAAAAGGAGATGATGTGGAAGACAGTATTCAGTCACAAGAATACATTTCTACTCCTCAAATCCTCGCTTCATCTAATTGACATTTGACATGGAGAAATAAAGTGTAAAACCATCAAAAATTCATTCCCCCAAAGTTCTTTCTCAATCAAATAAAGTAAATCCTTTGAACTTAAATGTCAATTGACAATCTGTCGACACAAGAATTTGTTTTCAAAAATCAAAAATCATCATTTATTCTTCTGTCATCCCTCGACAAATGAGTAGAGTGTGTGAGTGTGGTGTGTGAAAAAAAATTGTGACGATTATTCATGATGAAGATGAGAAGGCGAGGTATTTTGTGCGACTTCGAAAAATCCATTTCAATTCCCATCTCGGGATTTTGTTCCACCTCCTCCTTCTCCTCCTCACAAAGTGATGGTGGATCCATGAGGAGGAACTGTTGAAGAAAATTAATAGAGTTTCCTGCTCCTCTAAATATTTCATCATCATCAAAAGGACAAGCAGGAAAGGACGAGGATAGGGGAAGATTCATCATACAATAGCAATGGAGATTCCAGAATTAGACTTTAATTTGAACAATCTAGAGATATTCGACACGAACAATGTAACCCGAAATGTATTCAACTTTTCGATGGAAGAGGCCTATGCCATCATCACTAAAGAGGTAAGGTTTAGAATATTAAAAATTACATAAATAATATTTCCCTTTATCTCTGACTTTCTCCATACCCCCTGCTCCTCATTTTCATCCTTCTCTGGATCTGTGTCACGGACTACATGAACACAATATTAAGTTTTGTCTTTATCTCCTTCCTCTTCTCTTTTACTACTATCTTCCGTCTTTGATGTCTCTCTACCCCCACCCCACCCTCACCCACCCAACCCCATTTTTGCTTTGTTTCATCATGATGATGAGACCATGGTGGGGAAGAGAGTTTTGGAGTGTGACGGACAGAACAGTTGTGAAAAAGACATTTCAATAATACAACACGAAGACAATTAACATAACTTTGTTCCTCATTTTCTCGAAATGATTTCCTAGTCAAATTTCTCGACCTCTCTACAAATTCCAACATTATCTGAGGAGTGAAAGAGTGACTTCATTTAAATAAAATTACTGTCACATAAAAAGGTTTTCATGACGGATTCCACGTACTCACCGTCTGAAGAACCTGAGTGTCATTAAGTATCAATTAAATGGAACACGATTTAGTTTAAATTGCGCCAGGTTTACAGTCCCTAAGTTCAGATATCCATAGCTAACATGTGAGGACTAGTTTTAAACTGGGACTTTTAGTCTTTGGCAACGTAAGCCAAAGAAGATTTTCAAATAGGGAGGAATAGGATATTAAATCTCGAGTGGAGAAACTGAAATTATTTTTCAGTCCTTTAGTTCCTCCCTCTCAATTTATGGTCTACCCAATGGCGACTCCACTCTAAAATGGAATGACTGAATACCAACTTTTTGAACAGCACTTTCCTTGTCAGAGACATGACGTTCTCCTCTCTCTCTCAATCTGATTTATTTTCTGCAGTACTTTGATCCGTCCATTCATGCATGACATGCATTGAAGTGTAGGGATGCAGATGATCATTTCCTCATTTTCATAGTCAAACTTCCTGCGAGGTCATTGCCATTTCCCTCATTCTCAAAAAGAATTTTCAAGAAAAAGTAAAATCCTTCTGTTTCGCCCTTCCTTTTTCGTTCATTGATCTGACCTTCATTTGGATCTGCAAGTGAACTTTGAATTGAAATTTCCCTTTGCTTTTTTCCAATGGGTAGAAAAAACAATTCTCTTTCTCTGTCCGCCCTCTTTTCTTCCTTCTGTATAATTTACATTAAATTATTTTACTCCATGATCCAAACCACTCTAGCTCTGGCTCTACAGTATAGATCTGGTTGCTGTAGTGTGGAACAGGGCAATAGTGCGTACCTACGAAACGAAACACACGTTGCATGATTTATGAAGAAAATGGAAAACTTTTTTTCTTGGTAACTGAAATGTTTGCATATATACATTTTACGTATGGTGAAACGGTAAGTATTCTTATCAGACTATGTGAATGTATGGTGTGTTGTGAAAAAAAGTAGGCCGTGTAATACTCTAAACTTTTTAATGGAAATACGGCTCGTATCATGAAAATTTCACAATTCGAATATACATATTTTTCTAGTGTTTCCCGATATTAGACTTCTAGCATTATTTTGGAAGACCTTTATTCTTTGTGGTGAAGAGTTTCCCTTCTACTTCTTGTACTTACTCTTTTTATTGGTTTCAAGTTTTTCCTCCACTTCCATTTTAGAAAAAAGACTCATTTTCATGGGGGAAACACTTTTGAATTTCTCTCTCTCTCTCTCTCTCATTTCCTCGCTGTCTCTCTCTCTTTCTGCGAGAATGTGGGAGAACGTCTGTCCATACAAAAGTTCTGTCTATAATATTCAATTTATCATGTTCGGTTTACCCCTTTCTTCTTTTTTCCCTCTTGTATTTTTCATGCTCGTAAATTTTTCATTCTCACCCGACTCGCCAATACTTTCACCTTGTCACTCCTTTCTTCCAGGTTTGAGAGAGACGGAGTAAAAGAGGGGCGAGAGAAATATAGGGGAAATGTGGACATGGTCATTGGTCATGAGGGAAAGGATTCGCCAGTACATAAATGTAGTATAAGAGATGCAAAATCCATCACAATTCCCTGAGAAAGAAATTCATGGAAATTTTTTTTTGTACTCCTCACATTATTTCTGCTTGACGTCAAATCTCTGCTACCGCACTTCACACGTCATATTCAGTGGTGAAAGCATGATTTAAAACCAAAATCCGTTCATTTATTATTTAGAATATACCACTGTCCGCCTGCACAGCGTCTTGGGTAGTCTGAACCTACTTTGCAAAATTTGGAGGTAGGTTTTTTAAGAAAAAAAAGAACATTGGAATGGTACAAAAAACCTCACCGTAGAAAATAGCCAAGCCCTCTAGAGCACAATTGCATAGTTTATGCAAAAGGATCCAGTTAATTATGCAGTAAGGCTAGTTCCCTGGAGGGGTAGGTTACAAAATGAGAAAAATAGTCAAATTGTACGCATGCAAAAATATTTGGTCACATACTGTAACATCGATCGATTCGAAAGATCAATTTTGATGGTAATTAGTGAGAGACTTGAAGTGAAAGTAGAAGAGGATGTTGTTCAAACGAAATACTTTGACATTCAGAGAGCATGCCATGGATCCGTGTCACGTGTATTTTTGTGTGTACACCTATGTGTGACTGTGTGCATGATTTGTGTGTGTTACTGTTGACCTTTAATTTTTCTCTCCACCGACTCACGCTTAACACGCTTCGATTGGAATTTGTGTTTTTTTGAGAGAAAAAAAGCCACTACTGTCTTGTTTTCTTCAAAAAAGCTGTGAATCGTGTAACCCTTTGAAGAGCAAGGTTGCTTTAAAGTTGGAGAAAGTTAGAAAGAAAGTGATGGTACAAAAAGGTGGTGGAGTTTTCTACTTCCTCCCCGGAAGGATAATTTTCACGGGTATTGAACAAGAGGGTAAAATTAGGCTCAACTATTAATGTAATGTTGTGGCGATGGTCATTATGAGATACTGGGGGATGTCGGACATGGTTAAAAAGTTAATTTTGCTTTTACAACTTGGAACAACTGTTTTCTCTTTTGTCTGATGAAATTGGCGGTGGTGGTAAACGAGGATAAAAGGAGTTAAAACTGATATAGGGACTCTTTATTCGAGTGTGATTGTGGGTGTGTGTATGATCACGATGTGGCACACACACATTATGGGGTGTACGGATGTTGGTAAGTGGATAGTCATAATAAAATAGACGGTAATTTGTGAGGAACCAAAATTGAGCAAAGTTCATTTATTAACTGGACTATTCCCTCTCCCCACACAAATACACAGAGAGAGACTCGGTGTACGTAAATTACACATGGATTCTCTCTAGTACAAAGTACTGTGTGTATCATAATGATAATATTTTACGCTTCAAACCGAAAATTACGTTTGTCCCCTTTAATTCTAAACCCCTAGAGAAAAACACGTGTTCCTTTCCCTGGGTCTGTGTGGACCATTTACAAAATTATGTTTCAGGTACGAGAGAAATATTACAAAAGTTTTTGAAAGAGCAACAGAGAAGAGGACATGGTGTGTGAAAGAGCATCCCTCAACATGATTCCTAGCAGCTGTGTTCATTATGTAGATCAATCAAAAACTGGAAGGCTGGGTAGATCATGTCCCACACATACACATGGAATTAGGGCTGGAGATTATTTGGCTGGGTTTTAAATGAGAATGTCCACATCGTACTTCTAGGAACAGGCAATACATGAAAATTTGAGATTTAACTGTGAGGATAGTAGCTAGTTTAATTCACACATTTTAATTTTTCACCACCACAACTACTCGGTTTTGGTGCGGGAGGGAATAAGCGCAAATATTTAATCACGCAAAATGACTCAGTGGACTTTTTGGAATAAGATAAAGTCGACTGTGTGTGTGTGCAACTAGTAACCTAGGGATTTATAGAAAACAAGTACAGAGTACAGTAGAATAAAAATCTGGACTTTCCACATCTCCCTCCTCTTTCTCCAGCTGCTACTAAACTGCATTGTCTTTTATGACCCCAATAACACTTTCAATTCTCTCTCACTTTTATCTTGTACCTTTACCTGACTGTGTGACTGTGTGGCTTCCTGGAATCTTCCTCTCTTTGTGTGTGTACTTTTGTGAGTGGGACTTTTATGTGTTTTTACAAGAGACTTTGTATGCGTGTGTGTGTGGCATGTGTGTGTGGCGTGTATATGTTGGTTCTATTTTGTATGGGTTCGTCAACTCAATTTCTTGCTTGATTCTCCAATTTCAAAAGATGCCCACACAACAATATTTTTTTAGTTATTTTCCTCTTCTTCAGTTTTTGACAGTCTTCTTCTTCTTTTACCCTCTGGCTTTCATATCAAATTCCATACATTTTTATTAGCCAACAAGTTGAGGCTGATAAAATTTTATTATTATTACTCTATGAAAAGGAGGAGAGAGAAACCTAATGACTGCCTCACTTTTTCATTAATATTTGCTCAACTCTTTTGTTCCTCATTTCGCCCACTTGTTGAGATAATAAACTCACTTAACTTGTCACAGACAATTAAGACCTCTTTTTGAAATTTAATATATCATCCGCGAAAGTGATCTTAACTTAACTTTCTCTCTCTCTCTCGACCTTTTCAACTTTAATGCTTCTTTTAAATAAAGACACAGAGGCACACACGCGTTAGTTATATGGCCTCATTCAAAATTGCTTCCCGGAAATGAATAAATTCACAATGGCAAGAGAAAAATAATTTCCATTGGTACTATTGACATTACTCTGACGATAAGACATACATGCATGAAATAACATTAGCATTAGACAGTCATCATTAAAGTGAAGAACACTTTATAAAGTGGAGTTAAGAGGCACATTAAATTAATATCTACGAGTGATTTATGTCTCTACTTAATACACTCTACCTTTGGATTGTCGGGAAGTTTGAGAGGAATTGAAAGAGAGAGAGATAGAGATACTATCTCGCTCCCATTTATATTAGATGTAACTTCATTAGCTGTGAAATATTGAGAGTTACGTCACCGTGTCTTCCCCCCTTCCTCTCTGAAGCCCACAACAACACAAAGGATTAATATTTTATTATGAGAAGGACAAGGAGGGTGAAAACATTTTTGACACACACACACACATACACAGGAGAAAGCGGGAGAGATCCTATCAGGGAACTATATTTTGCGATCAAAGATAATGTCAAGGCCATAGACCAAATTGAGAATCAAGTCACTAACTCTGACAAATGTCCGTCTCCTCCTTTCCTTTCTATCAGAGAAAGAGAGAGAGAGAGAAAAAAAAAGCGGAGCAAAGGCTTTCTCAGAAAGCTGAATTTGGACTGTTGGTGACATTCAGAGGAAAAGAAAGAGAGAAGAGTGTATGAAGACAGCAGGTGATTTTTATATGTATTGTTACTATGTGCATACAGAAGTACAGTAGCAATTCCTTCAGGCTTTGCAAGTCTCTTCCGCGTATCCCCTACCGTATGATTCCTTTCATAACCTCAATTGAAAAGCTCATTCAATCTTGTCTCATAAAAACAACATTGACTTTCTCCTTGAGAGACACAGTCTATGTCGAGGTCAGGAGAACTTTTGTGCCAGAAAATTTCGGAATGAATTGTTCAAACAATTTTGACAGAGTGAAAGGACGAATTACCCACCCTGGAGCGATTAATTATTTTACGGTATCTTTTCCTCTTCCTGTGTGTACTCTCCATGACTGCTGTTGACTGTTTGGGTCTACGTACTACTTTCTCCCATGGGAGAAAAAGTGCTCCAGGAAAATTGATGGCGGAGGTTTTTGACGGTGAAAAATTGTGTCCAGCCAGGCAGGAAGAACATGGAGTGAAGTTGTACGTAGAGTGAAAGAATTCACAGGGAAGAAAATACTTTAGTATTTTGTAATATAAAATTACTCCACTTTCATACTTTCTCCCTATTTGTCTCTCTTTGTTTCTCTCTCTCGCTCAAATCTTGACAAAGTACAGGAGAATCCTGGTTTTTACACTCTATGAGTCACATTGGGTTAATTGCAATGAGGGAAAGAGTTGGATAAAAATTAAGGAATGTCAACTGCAGAGGACTGTCTATTTTTATTAGAGCTCTTCTCTGCATTCTCTAACTTTGTCTCCACCCTTCGTTTTGTTGTATAATCCATTTTAATGTGATTATTCTATTTTCTCCAGGGAACCCTGACACACCAACAACAAAGAGAAAGAGAGAGAGAGAGCCAAGTCTGTCAAAAATTGTTTGTGACATTTTCGCCCACCCTCACAACACATTATATACATAGTGTATACAAAGAGTTAAATGGGAGTCTGAGTGTTTTCTCTCATACTAGGACTGTACACAATGGAAATGTCACAGCTCCTCTTTTTCTCCTTTCCCTTCAGTAGGATTAAAAAGTAAACTCATTTGGTTAATTAAGTGTGATACCTTTTAATGTTGTGGGGGACCCCAAGAGCCTTACATTTTGGAACCTCATTTTGATAATTGCGGACACATCCCTCACCACAGGGGAAAGTAAGGGGAGTGATAAGAGAAAGTATAGGAGGGAGGGAGGAAGTGGAAACTAGATGGTATTTACAGTTAAATTGAAGGTATCCATTGAAGAAAGAAAGGAGGAGGAGGAGGAGGAGGAAGGGAAAGTTAGACACGCACTATTTACCTTGATAAAATAGTAATATCCTTCTCCTCCTACTTTTACTCCTCTTCTAACTCACCGGTCTGGGAAGCCGCAACCAAAAACCCCATGGATGTAGAGAAAGAGAAAGAGAGGAAAGGGAAAGGAATAAAAATTGAGTGGTATAAAATAGCCTCCTCCCTCCCTTGTTTGACGTTCATGGAGTCCTGAATTTTGGAAAAGGAAAGAGAAGCAGGATTTCTATGTTTTGATCCGTCTGAGCTAGTCTGCTTTCACTGGGAATTAAACCTCATGACTGTATGACGAGGGAAAGTCACATTGCTATTTCAACAAAAAATTCACCTTAATGATCCGTATAAAATTTACATAGTAAATGTAGGGAAAGGTAGAGAAATGTGGAGAAAGTACAGTTCGGTGCTCTTTTCCTCTCTCCTCTCTCTCTCTTCGGTATGCAATACTATAATGGACTACCATTACATCCTCATCCAACC
This sequence comes from Pygmarrhopalites habei, assembly GCA_009870185.1. NCBI lineage: Eukaryota > Metazoa > Arthropoda > Collembola > Symphypleona > Arrhopalitidae > Pygmarrhopalites > Pygmarrhopalites habei. The sequence continues at coordinate 26,066 of WJFB01000578.1, forward strand.
TTTCTCCGAAATATTCTGTGTTTGTGTGTGCGTGTGTGTGGGACTTGGAGCTGACTCCAGTATATATGAATACTTTTTGAACCAGTCTAGTTACTCTTTGCACGTTGATTTCATGTGAGTATATTCATGCTCCGTTGAGTTGGATGAAAGGTAAATATTTTTATTTTACTTTTTTTTCCTCTTAACTTGTCTTTTCTCTTCAAAGGGTACAACAAATAAAGGAAATTGTGGAGAGAGTCGTTTTGGTTATTGACTGATTTTTTATTTAAATTCTTCTTCTTTCTTCTCTTTATTGCTTGAATGTAGCACAATTTTATATTTTATGTCCACTGATTAGCGGATTTTGGTTCTTTGTACAATCTCATCAAAGTCTTACAGATTTTAACTCAAATTTATATTCATTCGAATTTGGTATATCAAAAGAAAGTCAATTGTGAGGACTGTCAACTTTACAAACACATTTTAATCGATTTCGGTGAGATTTTTCTCCCTTTACATTGTAAAGAATAAAAACAGTCATTTACTCTCGTGTGGTGTCTTGTTTACATGAAATTAGATGGACAGGGTGTAAAAGTTGGGTGGGATTAAGAAAACTATAAAATAATTCAAATTGTAATTACTACCCCCTTCAAAGTAATCATAAGGACAGTCTAGAAAATGAGTAATGTGGACAAGTGGATGAGAATGTTGAATGAGCTGAATAAGAGAGAGAGACGATTCGCTGCGCTCTCTTAAAAGAGAGGGATTCAAGATTGAATTAATTTGTGTGTGTGCAAAGTTAATGTCAAGGTGAGTGAGTGATTTAAGATCATCTCTCTCTCTCTCTTCGTCCACTTGACTCACCATGGGCACAATGCACACACAACCAAAGGGTGCAATGGTAGCTTGTACCTTTTGTGTGTGTGTGGGTATAACCGTCGAGTAATGATGGCAATATAATTCAGGAAGCGTCGTATGATTTGTGAATTGCAATTCATGGAGGTTAAAAGACATTGAGGCTGCGTGTGCATTTTGTACTGTATTATTATGGGGACGTGAAGGTGTTGGGGAGATTGAAAAATTTAAATCCAAGTAACAGTGAGATGAGCAGAGGGGTTGTTGTTGTTGTTGTTGTGTGTGTGTGGACACATTGAAGCATGTGGAGGGTCTTCAGAGAGATACAAAATTGAGCTAAAGGAGTTGGGCTGTTTCAAGTTTCACAGGCAGACACACAGTCATTCATTTTATTACAAGATCCTCTCTCCCACTCTCTCTCTCTCTCTCTAAATTATGACTTTAGACTATGTAGTTGAATGTTTGTATACACTGTGTGTTTCTCTTCCATTTACGTGGATGGATTGGTTAATAAGGAAATAAGAGAGTAAATAATTTATTGTGGATGGTATGAAATTACGAGGAGTCAAATAAAAAGATGGGAATGATGATGATGAGGAGGAAGGAAAAAAACTTTCGATAAAATATTAAAAAGTGTTTTTTTTCTTGTTTATGATTTGCAGCATAAAATTCTGGACGCGTATTTTTTGAAGGCCCTCGTTGGAATCTACGTTATCCTCATGGTCACTGGGCTTTTCTCCAACACGATGGTTTGGTTGGTGGTGAGTTGTCCATCTTTTACTTTCTTTTATTCTTCACTAAAATTTTTTGAATGGTAGTAAAATTTGGACTATTTTCAAAAGTTTTTACTCTCCTACAATTAATGGATGTTTTTTGATATTGCGTACTACAATTTTATGACCTCTCAAATGAATTGTCAAGAGTAATAACGTCAGGAATTTACAAAATGAATGAATTTACATGCGCGAGGACTATTTTTGAAGATAGGGTTTTGCTAATTGGAATTAAAAATATGATGTGATGTGTGGTAGGCGGTGTAAAACATTGTCTGTTCAAAATATTGACACAGGTTGCTCGGAGGGCACAGATGAGAACTCCACGGAATTTCTATGTGGTCAACTTGACAGTCTCTGATATCTCGCTCTGTTTAATATCCATGCCCTTCACTCTGGTAAACAATTTTATACTCTCTCTCTCTCTCTTTCACTCTCACACATGTTCACTTTACATTTTATTTTACTATCTCTTTGAACTTGAAACGTGAATGTTCCAAATTGAATGAACTACCGTAAAATTCACTCAACTCACCATCATGAGTCCTTTCGTATTTCTCAGAGAAAAAATTCATCCTTCTCTATTTTGACAAGTGACCCTTTGTCTAAAATGGAAATGACAAATTAAATTGAGTCAACTTTTTTTACAATTATATTCCGCAATTTTTGAGTTACCAACGCAAACATTTCGGATGAGTCTTTATCGCACAATTACGGTAGATGTACAATTACGGTAGATGTACATTTACTTGAACTGAGACCGGGGGTCGTAGTCGATAGTCCATTAATTTTATGGATTTATTTACTGTGAAACCCAGGAAGAACATTCATTTATTCAGCACACACACATTATACAGAGAGTGTATATGTACCATGTAGAAACCTCATCTGTCTCCCACACACACTCCTCCTCGTCCTCCATCTCCCTCTAAAAGTAAAGTTTGAGATGATATCGTCATACTTTAGTAGACAGAGTGAGAGGGGAGACTCTGACTTTATTTTTTCAACTATCCTATTTCCACTCAAATAACTTCTTTACACTCACTCCACACACAAAATTACATAAAAATTGGAGGGTTAAGTAGGAAGGAAGTACATAAATGAAATGACTCTGCCTGTCTCCTTCCACTCTCCTCATTTCCTGCTTGTCTATTATATACGTGTTCACATGTACACATCAATAAAAACAAAGTACGAAAAAAAAATCACTTCAACTTTTTTCTAGTCACCCTCCTTCTGGCATCCCCTCTCAAAATAGAAGAGAAAGTATTTTGTAATTTCATGGCTGCCTCAACTAGGGAAGAGTAGAGTTGGATAATTTTACACACTGTATTTTGTCAAAAAAATAAATAAAAACCCCTCCGTCTCCACTTGACACTCAAACATCCCAGCCCAGCCGCCCTGTCCCAGTACAGAAGAAATAGAGTAGAAAGGAAAACTTTCCCTCGCATACAATACAACACAACACACAAGATAACAAGCCACTTTTCGCTTAGAATCCTCACAGATACAACAACTACACTATTAGTTATGTACTTAGAAGCTGAGATATAAATGTCATAAAGTGAATACTTTGTGATCGGGAGTGAAAAAAGTTTATGAAAGACCATTAAAATATTTACGTAAAGTCTTTCTCTCCCTCCCACATCCACATACACACACACTCTCTCTCTATCTCTTTGCACACATGACTATGCACTTTTTCCCAGATTCAAAGACTACACAACACAACAACACAATACTGGTCGTTGGAAGGGGGGATTGTGAAAAGGACGAGGACGGGATGTGTAAAGAATAAAGATGAAAGATTTCTTCAAATGAAACTCTCCTCTTTGGAAAGAGAAGAGTGGAGGAGAAAGGAGGAAGGAGGATGAGATTCATTCTTTGAAAAATCCCTTTTGTACAATCCACACTCCATAGTCATACTCTCTTATCAACAACAACAAACCATACCACACAACACAACACGTATTGTTGTGTGTTGTCAAAGTTGTTGTAAATAATCATAATGTTTTTTTAATATCAGAATGGAAGCTGATACTTTGTACCGTACACATCTACATCCACACGGACACTACACACACACGCCCACAGAAAATACAGTCAGTGTATAAAGTCTTCATTCTTACGTGCGTTGCGACTACCCCATTGTAAAGGGAATCGGGAAATAAAGCAAAAAATATTTTTTCATTTTTCTCTCATCTTTTTGGCAACATTTTATTGCCATGTCAAGATGAAAAAAAAATATGCAAACACAAAAGACAAAGAGTTAGAAAAGATGAGATGGGGGAGGAGCTTGAATTCTGAAAGAAATTTTTTCCTCCTCTCTCTCTCTATTTTTTACATATCCCAAAAAATACGAGTACATTATGTACATTTGTGTATGGACTCCATACAATGAAGGTACATATCAAAATTTGAATACTGCGACATTTCTCAACGTCAACACGTCAACCCTTATTGAACCCAGCTTCATCCACTCCTACCTCCCAAACATGTACAAAAGTAGACTTTAGTCGTCACAAAAAAAGGAGGAGTAACATTCTTTATTTTCTGAGGAAAAGAAATTATTGAATTTAGCTCAATTCAATATGTTTTATGTGTGTCTGGTTTTTTTGAATGTTAAATCCATGACATGACATCCATTGTGTGTGGTGTGTACTGTGATGTGTATACAAGTGGTGGATGTGGAGGAAGGGTAAATAAAAGCATAAAGAATCTTGTTATAAAATAATGTTTATCTGTGTGTGTGTGTTTCTGTCTTCTGTCTAGGTAAATTTTATCGAGACACAATGGAATTTGGGGCTTGTATTGTGTAAACTGGTCCCTGTCATCCAAGGGTGTAACATCTTTGTGTCAACTGGGACGGTGATGGCGATTGCTCTGGATCGATACTTCACAGTTGTGAGGAGTTGTGGTGCACCTCAAGACAAATACCGTGTTCTCCTCTCCATTGGATGTATATGGATCATCTCTTGTCTCTTCTGCTTCCCAATCCTCCTCTACCAAGTCCTTGAAGAGGTCAGTCTGCCTATTTTTGTCTGAATATTTTCCCTTCTTGTCCTGTACAACATTCTCTCCCTCACCTTAAATTTAATTTGAAAATGTCCACAGCTTCATCCCCTTCTACTTTCTTCTTGCCATTGGATTCTCTCAAAATCTTGTCTAGTCTAAATCTTTCTCACTTGTTAGGATGAGGCGTTGTTTGAACAAAAGGCTTTTTACTTGATTTGAAATTTGCTAAAAGTTAGCCCAGCAAAATTTTCCTCCTCTCTTAATATTACAATATGCGTGTGTGTATACTGTGTATAATATATTTGACAGGGCAAAGCCAGTGACATATTTAAGTGCTGAGGATGGCAGGAAGGGGAGGGGGAGGCTGTCAATAAAATTTTCAAGTTTCTCAGCCTTGAATTACATCCTCTCTCTTCTCTCTTATCCTAATCACTTGAGCACTCTTTACATGGTGACACGTTTCAAAATCCTCTTCAGCACCCCTCCCCCTTTCTCTCTATCTTCTTTCCTCCACTTTGCCCCTTCGCCAAAAAATCCTGGCTTTTACCGTACCTATACAAGTAGGGAGTAGAGAAACAAACACTCTCAAATGTGTTGGAGCGTCAAAATTGGCTCCTTTTAAAATTAATGAGAACTCAGAAACAATGATGCGGAAATTGTTCCTCCTCCTCAACTCTGATTATATGCCCAAATGAGCAGGAGGGCCACAATAGTAAAGAGAGAGTGGGGGAGAATGGAAAAAGTTTTTGAAAATTTTGATCAACTTTACAAAATCTTGTGCGTAACATGACTGGGAAATGACAAACATTCGGTTAACTAGCTTTAAGCCATGTCTGTCTCGGGAAAAATGAGGAAAAAAACAAGAGCATTTCGCTGTCTCTCTGTTTATAGGTGTATATGCTTACAGTAAATATTTTTGATTTATGTGCTCAAAGTCAAATTTATAACTTTATATAGGTAGTAATATGTATATGAATGAAAGGACTTCTGCATCATGATTGCTAATGAAGGAGAGAGAGAGAAGAGGGAGGGAAATGTGTAGAGGTGTTCAAACTTAAAAAATTTATTAGACAGCTTATTCACTGTCAGCTGATCCTTCCAAGGACAATAGTCCTTGTTTATGATGTATGTAGAAGTAGAGGTATATATTATATTTGTGCATGACGGTGGAGAGTTGGGATGCAATAGAATATATTATAATCCTCATTTTTCTCTCTCTCTCTCCCCTCTCTCCATATTTATTCTACAAAAGATCCAATTTCCCTTTCTCAAAGGGTTCTCCACATGTACTCTAGTATGCAGGAACGCCTGTAATTTTGAGATGGCCACTCAGACTTTTCTACCTCTCCTCCGTCCTGCTCAAGTGGTAGACAAGTCTCTACAGTATTCCAATTTGTAGCTCTTCAAACTGCACACTTATACAGATGTGTATTGTTGTATGGCTTCCATAAGGAGAGGAGGAGGAGAACCTCCTTTTGGTTTCTTTTGTCTCTGCCGGAACTTTGTGCAATTTATAATCATCTCCTGTTCCTCCTCCTCTCTTCCCCTCCCCCACTCTCTCTTTTTCCCTCTCTCTCTTTCCTTGTCTTATGAGTCTGACATTAAAATTTCGACTCTTCAAAACCTCTTCTGAGCCTACGCTGCATTGCACTGTCCTTTCCCCTCCACTTCTTGCTTTGTTACCAGAGGGGATCTCACAGTAAAAAGGAGGAGGAGGAGGAATGGAAAGGGAATTCAAAAAATGATGAAAACATTTTTCAGTCTGATTCATAAATCATGAAACAGAAGGAGGAGGAGGTGGAGGGAGTGCTATTAGATTGTAACCTACTCTTCCGTATTTGTCGGAGCACATTCCCTTCGTGTTCCTGACCCGGAACTTGTTTTCCCCCATTCTGGAAAAAGCAGAGAAAAGGAAGCAGGGATAATGGGCAACAGAGCAAGAAAATTCAAAGAATTTCTTTCCCTTTCACACTTCACTTTAAATAGTTTAAATCTTCAAATGCCTCCTGTCCGACCACACACAATGCATCGCAATGTGATGTTACGCAGGAAGAAGAATGAGACTCCAGATTTTTTTGAATTTCAAAGAAGTCTGTGAGAAAAGTGAACGAACAGGGATGGAAGGGAAATGAAATACTTGAACATTTTACCACAATTTTCATTCGGAAAATTGTATTGGGATTAGTTTCTAAATTGCGGAAACTATATTTTCAAAGCTCAAGTTGTGAAGATGTACAAGAAGGGCTTAACAATGATTTTGCTTTGTCATGCTTGAACCAGCCTTTTATTCCCTCACACGCACAAATATCCACCCTACGATACATACAGAATAATAACTTTCCATTTTTAAAATGTGAAGAAGGAAATGAGTTGTCGTTGTCACAATTTCTTGTTGCACAAAATTTGTTTTTTTTCTAAAACTGCAATACAATTTCCCGAATGAAAATTGTGGTAAAATGTTCAAGTATTTCATTTCCTCTTCTTATACAATTTCCTCCACTTTCCCTTTCAAGAACTCTTGACTTTCTCCTCACCAAAATGTCTTTCCCTTTGATGTGTTCCTCAATACATTTAATTAATTATCCGAGTAGTTTATAACATTCAAAATTGTGTATTGATGTCTTAATTAATTAACAGGAGAATATTGGAGGACTCCTTGTGATCCGTCGTTGTATCGAGAAATGGCCCTCCTCATCCATGAGAGCAGCCTACACATTTGGACTTTTGGTATTCCAACTAGTCATCCCTATCCTTGTCCTAGCTGGAGTTCATGTTGCCATTGCCAATCACTTGAATGCCCACACGATGGTTCCAAATGGTGAGAAGACGGGAGTTGGAGGGAAAAGTTTACTCAAGAAATCCTTTCTCCGGAATAGTATCAAGAGAAATGTACTCCATTTACGACTGGATGAGTCAACAATGATTACAGATGACACAAAAAGTACTAGTATATTGGGGAATGGTGGGGGTGGTGAGAATAAAAATACTCTTTACAATATTCCAATGAATGATGCTCATAATCACAAGAGGTTAGAAGGTGATGAGAATGAGGACTCTGTCAAGTGTACTGTCTACTCTCAACAAGACATCATGATTCCTCTCCAAGTCTATGCTCCCTCCAGTAATCACAGTCATAATAATAAACAGAAAAAAATTGACTGTCCGTACCAGGTCGACAAGACAATGACATTGCCACTGACAATGACGACAGGGATTGAGAATCCCAACCAAAACCTGCCCATCTCAGACAAAAACAATTCATCCCAGTCCGTCCCTGTCCCTCCAGACAAAAATGAGGCAGACTTGGCTTTGACAGTGGATTGTGGGGTTTTGTGTGATGGTCAGAGTAGTGTGATGAATGATAGTCGAAATGGTGATTCAGTGACAATAGTTGATGGTTCGGCAAATCCAAAGAGAAGTCCACTCAATGTCAAATTTAAATCTAATATTGGTGTGTGTATCACCTTCCGTGATTTCTGTCAACTGTCCACTGGGAGGTCAAAAGGGGGGACTGGTGAAGGTATTGCGTCTTCATCCACCTCCACCACCTCCTCCATTGAGGAACAAGAGAGGAAGAGTAAGAAACAAACGAAACAACAACAGTTGGAGTTAGGAGAATATAATTTGAGGTGTAAAAAACTAAGAGTGAGTGACAAGAAGGATCGAAATGGTGACGAGGAAGGATTTCTAGATAACCTCATCACGGAAACTCAATTGGATAGAGAATCAATGGAGAAAGTAGGTGAAAGAGGGGATCAAGAAAAGTCAAATATTCCAAATCGACCCAGTCCCCCTTCCCCCGAGACAATGTCAATGACAAAGACTGAGTTCGTAGGAGGAGAAAGTGGTCAACTGGAAAGGAATAACAAGGGTAATTGTCATGGAAGTCCAGGTGTAAGATCTTTGACGGGTTCTTCACAAATGGCCTCATCCTTGGCTACCCCAACCTCCATGCTTCCCATTACGAGTGCCGTGTCCAAAAGAACCAAGAAGGAATTGGCAAGGAATAGAAGGACAACAATCATCCTCCTGTCTGTTGCCGTCATATTCACAATCTCTTGGATGCCATGGCATTTACTCACCTTGTGGGCAGATCTTCATCCCAATTTCACGAGCACATCGAATTTGTACATGTTTTTTGCCATTGCTCACATCCTGGCGATGACGAGCGCCGTGACCAACGCCGTAAGTCTTTTTCTTCCTGTCACTCTTTTCTTTCTTTTTTTTATCTGGCTTTTTATATGCAAATTTCCATCTTCTTCTCTTTCTAAACGGAACTCTCAAATGGCTCTGGCTAACGATAGTGTAAACGTGTGTGGACATTGATTTTTCTGATCGTCTTCATTCTATTTTCATCCTCTTCAGCCTTCTGACAGTAGAGAAGGGGAGATCCAAAAAGTTGAGATATTACAACCACAACATTCTCTGATACATATTGAATGGGGAGGAGAGAAAAAGTTGAGCATGACAAACTTTGAGAAAAGTGAGGAAGAATGGGGAAAGAAGGATGTCTTTAAATCGAGTGATTTATGCTCTTTTTCCCTTCATGCTAGTACAGATTGGTCGGCCGCATATACTTATATCTATGTATATTAGAGAGCGTGAGAGAGAGAGAGAGAGGGAAAGGCCATTTGCCAGAACAATGAGGATTTCTTAACCAAAAACTTCTCATGGAACTATTAAATTCTTCAATCTTTTCCCCATTCCTCTCGATATGGCCGGGACATGTAGAGATGGATATGACCAGGAAAGTCATATGGTCTGGGAAATGAAGAGAAAGTTGCTGTGCATGTACTATTTAAATATTATATGGATTTGGGTCAATAGATAGGAAATTTTTCTAGAATAATGAATTCTCTCCTCTCCCAAAAAAACCCCGAGCGTCCTGTCCTGTGATGAATATCTTCTCCAGAGGCTGTCACAGCCTAACATCTATTATCCTACTCAACCGACCAAATTCATTTTTGATTTGGCACTATATTAAATATACACTGAGGATAACATCGTATGGTCATTGTATATAGGCAAAAGCCAGGAAGAGAGAGAGACTCATTCTGGCATTAACCATTCAATGACATTTTAACGAATTTAATCATAGATCCTTTCCGGGAACGACTTTCCCCTTGGTCAGGAACTGCGATTCAATTTAGAATGTGTGGGTTCAATCAAAAAATAATAATTTCACAGTGGCCACACAAGAAGTCTACGTCCGGAGCAATTTTGACGCCTTTTAAATTCCACTCTTCTTTTTTATAAGATCGCAGCTGTTTCAAAATTATCTTTATCTTTATAAAACAGCAAAAACTCCCTGTCATCTTTAGAGTCAAAGTCTGTACTGTTTGTGTAGTATAGATGTGTGTGTACAAGCATTTGTTTCTCAGCCACGTCAAGATTGACAAAAAAATGGTGTACATGTAGTAAAAAAGAGAGCTGACATCAAAATTTATTGCGATTTAATTTTTGAATTCTTGAATTGTTTAATCTCCAATTTTCTCTCTTTATTTCTCCAAACAGATCCTCTACGGTTGGTTCAACACAAATTTACGACGTGAACTCTTACAGGTAATGTTTCCCCCTATCAAAAAATTCTTTAATATATTTTATGTCCTGTTCATTAATTTTAAATATAGTGAAAGTACGGTCTACTTTCACTTTCGCACGACGACCGCATTCGCAAAGAGAGAGTAGGAGGAGGAGGTTGATCAAAGAGAAAGTAGATTTATGAGATATCTCCCGTGAGTATGGAATGGTCAAAATGATTACATGACGTTCATCATCATCATCTTCTTTTGAAATTCGGCTTTTGAGAGAGTATTATGTTCCATGTACCCCACCCAGTTCCGTTCGTAATTTACAGACCTTGGATAGTGGTTGAGTACAGACAAATCCATTATTTCCACTGTCAAAGAGACAACATGGATGTATGATGTGTGTGTGTGTGTGTGTGTGGAGGAACTTTGTAACCAATTTCCTCCATACATACTTGAACCCTTACTTTGAGTAAAGGTGACCCTCATAATATAGAATTATGTGTGTGTACAATATTGAGTAATACATAAAGGTAACTGAACTGATGTAACTGATTTCCTTTTACTAAAAAATCCTTGGAATTTTTTTTCTCCCTCTTTCTCTCTTTAGATGCTTTCAAGTTGGATCAAAAGATGAAGGTGTCATCTTTTATGGCTCTCCCTGCTCCCCATTCCATGATGAGCCAACACACACACAAGCTATGCTCATAATAGTCTATCTCTTCCCTCTCCACAAGTGAGGAGGAGGTTGGCAGGAGGAGGATGATGATGAAGGAGAAATAAGAAGCCTTCTCTACCCACACTCTCCATCAACGTCTTCGAATTCTCAACATAGATGAGCTTATTTCTATATACTCTCTACTATATTTAAGAGAGGAAATCAATAAAGGTGTGAAGACAAGTAAATGAAAAGAAGTGAGATGTGAGATGTGAGGGGAAAATTCATGAACTGAATTGATCGAACTGTACACACACACCCACATAACATAACATAACACAACATATGACAGTTTGTGCTTGTTTTTCTAATGTTGTTGCTGTTCATGAGCACAAAAGGATATTCAATACAAGAGACGATACAAGTATTTGCAAAGAATAATTAAATAATCATCAAGATTTTTTTGCTTGGGATTTTTCTAACAAATTATTATATTAAGATTTTTGATCTGCTAAGAGTATAGACATTTATATTTATATCATATCTGTAGTCAAGTGGAAGTGAGAAGGGGGGGAATTTATTAGAATATTTTTTAAAAAACGCTAAAACTGTATAGAAGTGTAATAGAGGATCAATAAAAAATAGTGGGTAAAAATGATTTTTTAAAAGTGGAGAAAATTGGGTAAGTTTGAAGAGCCATATTGAATAGAGAAAGTGAGAGTAAATAAGATTTGAAATGGGTGGAGATGACACACTTATTTTCTAAAAGTATTATTATCCCTAGTCAAATTTTTGAAGTGAATGACTAGAATGACTTTTAATCCGCTATAAATTCAAAATTACATGAGAATTCGCTTTCCTCTGGGTTCCTGTAGAAAATTGTGAAATCCTGAAGATTGAGAAAGTTGAAGAGTTGGAAAGTTTGAGAAATAACATTTTTTTGAAGTTTGATAACATTTTTGGAGCATCTGTTAAAACTCTTGATGGGGAACAATTGGGATGGGAGGAATAAATAAAATTGGGGTCAGATTGTGCCGACACAAACACTTTTCATCTTCTCAATGAAGGTCATTAGGAAACAAGACAAAATGACCAATTCTCAGAGTTGAAATGTTAAAAATGACACTTGGCTGGATTTTTCAAGAATGTTTTTAAAAATTTTGGTGAAAACTGTGATTACTGACCCTGGATCTGAGCTCGGTTCTCCTGAATAGTGTAAAGAAGACAGCTGGATCTTCTTCGTCTTCAGATATTATACATAAAGAAAAGATACATATTAATGATATGTACAAGCAGAGGATGGATGAAATATTTGGCAAACCCTTTTCTTGAAAACTAAAATATTCATAAGTTTTCAAGGGAGAAAGAGGGGGAGAGAAGAAATTTAGGGCGACAAAACTTTGGCATATGTTTCCCTTTCCTTGTTCTTAATTGAACTATGAATTATGTACATGGGTCCATGTCAAGTGTCACTCGTTAACTATGCTCACGGACTGGGAAAAGTCACACATCGTCGTTATCCACTATACGTGACTTTTAAAAAGTTTTCTCCTCCTCCTCCTCCCTATCCTCCTCTCCATGGATCGGTTACACGGGATACGACATGCACAAAATCATCCTCCTTTCCCCTCAAAAATATCTTGCGTTTTTAAAGAAAGAAAAAAACTACACGCTCTTAACTGTACGATGCACGACACAAACTTTCACTTACACTTTCTCTTTCCTATTGTAATTTCCTTCCCAGAGATTTTTTTTGATTTTGTTTTAAATGATGATCTATTATCAGAATATAACTAAAAATGCATTAACTCTATAAATTAATAAAGTAACCCTCAACTTTCTCTCTCTATCTCTCTCCCTCTCCCCTAAAGGGGAGTGTGTGTGTCAGGGAAACCAAATTCATCATCATTGAGAGTCTATTTAAAGTTTTTGAGATGAGAAAAAAGTTGTGAAAAGTTTTAATACGAAAAGAAGATTTTTTCTAAATAAAGATTTTCCCGTGAAAGAATTAGCATGTGGTTAATTTTTGTTTTTTAAAAAAAACACAATTTTCGAAGCCCTTTGCATACAATTTAATTTTCAATCTACAGGTTAACGTAGTTCATTTTGCTCTAAATTTAGATTATTTCAAAACAGTTTTAGTCAGAATTGCCACAAGAACTTTAGAATGAATTTCGATAGCTTTGTTTGCGTTGTGGTTTTTTGCAACTGTTTCCCAACTGTGGTTTTTTTGCACATGTCTTCCAATTCACAGTATATTATTGCATTACACACTGGTTACTCTCAGCTGGATTCCAAACTCTAGGAAATTTTAGATGAAATGTGAATCTGGTATGACACACACATTTTCCCTTTGACATAAAGGTCAAAGAGTGAGGCTCGATCCCGTTTTTTTTGTTAAGGGTCATGGCTTTACATGTCGTCGTGGAATGAGGTGGCATACACGAGGGTGAACCGTTAAACATGAAGTACCTGAAATTAATTACTTTGTAGTCGAGTTTTATTTCATTTTTTTGATGTGCTGGTACATCAACTGTATTACTACTGTAGCCACAGACTATTATTTATTTTAATTTGTTCGTTGTCGCCTCGTGCAAAATGTCACTGAACGTCTTTGACTCCCTGTCTACCCTTCCTCTTAGACTGCTAGTCTGGCGAACAATACAATTTCTTTTGATGAATTTGACATTTGAGAACGAGAAATTTACGAGGCCCATGACATTCTGACCAAAACATAAAATTTCTCTAAAATTGTTTATAAATGAATTTTAGTACATTATTGATTCTCAGAAATTGTTATCCAGTTGATGCTGACAGTGCTGGTTGTCACTCGTGTACTAATTTATTTGTAAACCCAATTTGTGTCTCTCCCCGTAGGGATCATTAAGAGTTGTTTTAATTAATTTAGCTTCAGCTAAACCTTAACAAGGAGGAGGAGGATGAACAGGGCACACTGAATTTTGAATTTTTGTCCTATATTATTCAAACGCAATTTGTGGTCTGGAGTAGAGTGGAGGAGATATCAATTAATTTGATTTATCTTGTCTGTAATTTAATTTATGCTGCTTAATTTATTTCAAATTGAAAATTATTTTGACTACTAGGAACTTACTCCCAAAGTTATATGTGTAGTATATTATTACATAAAATTTATGTATTTAATACATACAACCAACACAGTTGTACACATTTCTGAAATTCCACAAAAATCGAATTTGACCCTACTCACACTTTAAACGTAATCAAATATGATGGTGAAAGAAATTGTAATTACTTAATATGTAAAACTCCAGATTACTATCGTAAATACCTACTAGTGGTACACATATAAAGATTAAATTTACGATTTAAAAAAAACCAGGATACTGTACTCTATACTGCTATGATAGGCAGGAAGCTGCTTTTGCTGTGTGTGAAATATACACACAAGAAATGTACATATACAATTTTTTTATTATTTTGATTGCTCACAGAGAATATGTCTCAAAAAAAATTTTGTGTGTGATGGAGGGAATGGATGGTGAAAATAAAGTACGTACTACATACAATATATACGAATAATTTAGTACTACAATGTACAATGTACCTAATGTAACGGACAGAAAACTATATAAATTTACAATTTATTTTATTTTTAAATCACGCCAAAAAACAATAAAAAAATATGACATCATGAAAAATAACTTACATCCTACAGAATTCTACACAAAGTTGAGAAGAAAATGTGTGATTTGTACTTGTGTTACATTTCATGACTTATCTAATGTATGACTATAAGCTAAAAAATGGAAAAAAGGAAAGATAGATTCAATAAAAAAATATGAAAAAATAATATTCAAAAGTACTACACATATGATGACTACTGCATACTGTTTTCGAAAATAAAAAAAATATTTTCTCCTTCCTTCCTCTCTCTCTCTCGTTTATTCTTCAAAGGAAGAGATGCGATTTTTAGAACACTTGATGAATATTTTTGTCAATTTCCTGAGTATTTCTCCTTTCCTTGGATCCTGTTTTTTGCAATGCGTGCTCAACATGCACACACACAGTGAACGGAGAGTAGTTACAAAAGACTTTTGTTTCATCTTTGTTCTCATGCTGATTATTACATCTTTTTGCCATTGTCCTTCATCCATCGTATGTATGTATTAAAGATGTATTTCTCTCCCCACACCCACTCATCCCTCAGTTACCCGCGTGAGGATAATCAAGTGGTGTAGTGTGAAAGTCATCATTAAATCAGATCCCATCCCATAAACTTTCTCTCACACACTCCCTCCCTCTCCCCCTCTATTTATATGGAAAGTTCTGACACGTAGTGGTTTCTCCACTTTCTCCACTCGCACTCTTCTTTCCCTACGTGTGTGGATGTGTGTGTGTCATCCCTCAGTTCGTTAACAACTCCCATAAACAAGTTTATATTCTGTTTTTATATCAATTTCCAGGTGACGGAACAAAATAAGAAGTGAGAGGATGAAAGAAGAGAAAGTAGTGGTAGTGTATACGTAACCCCGTTGCTATGGTGGTCACCATAATATATCTCCTTCTTTTTCTTTGTGTGAGTGTGTGAGTCATGAGGGTACAAGTCAAACATGAAAATGTGAAATCAAAGCTTTTCCACTCCTCTTTGTGGAAGATGAAGCGAAGATGAACCCACTGCTTTCACCACATTGTGAAGAGAGAAAAAATGAAGGATTTTATCTGATTGAATTTGAACTTTTCTTTTCAACCCTCCCATCTTCATTTAAAGTACTTTCTCTATCTCCCTTTCTTCCTTTCTTTTGTTGTACTTGTACTTATCGAATTTTTTTTGGGAGAAGGAATATACATATAACTTGTCTCAAATTTCGAGAAAGTAGATTTAATGGAGTTGAAAAAAAATTTTCTTCGCTCTCTCATGAAAAAATTAAATCGGATACTGCAAGATTTCAGGTTGAAGGTGGGGATTAACGGCTTATATGTATTTTCATACAGATTTTTTTACAAAAAGAAATATTTCAAAGCAAACCTTTTTAAAAGCCCTTCAGCATTTTGAGCTTACTGAGTTGATGGGTTGGATGATTTCTACTCCCTATTCAACTTTTCCTCCCCCTCTCCAACTCGTACAGGGATATAAGTGTATGCATGTGGCTTTATAGTCACTTTGCCAAAATTGTCACACACACACACGTACCCTCACACTCGAACCCACTTTCAATACATATTCGTGGAGGATCTTTTAATGTAGCGAGGGATGAGGGCTACACAATGCGGATATCATTATACACGAGTAGAGATACGAGAGTGGAGCGTAGGAGGATGAGCTTATCTGAGCTTTATCATGTACAATGGACAAACACAACAGGATTCTACATAGACATTGTACATATTATACGGTATCGTGTTGTGTGTGTTGTGGCAATTCTATCTTTCATCTCGCATTTTGACAAATAAATATATGTCATCCTGTAATGTAATATAATGCAGAGGCCGGAGTGAAAGTACTTTGATGTCCGGATTCTGTCCCCAGTTCAGGTTCGATGGTTCCAAATTAAAGCTTCATCCTTACGTCCAGGATGATGACAGAATTAGAGAGAGGGGGAGGAAGGAGTGACGTCAACAAGGTCACTGGTAAATCAAGACTGATACAAGTTTTATTGGTTTCTCTCTCCCTCTCCCTCTCTGTGTACTCCTTTTCAGGATACATAATAAATATAATAATGTTCGTTGTCCGGTACAGGAAAAAGAGAAAGCACAAAGAAAATCCGAACATGATACTATCCTGCATTTAGTTTCATCACAAGAGAGGAACTGGTGGGCACGGTCACACACACACATAACAAGGCAAAAGGATTCCAGAATTTTGTTTTGCCTGGACGAAACTTTAGCTGGCTAGAGGGAATGGAATGGAATCAAAATAAAAAATTGTTTCGGATAGCTCTGGCAATAACCTTTTAGCCAAGCGAGAGCCCACATGGAGAATCTTATCCCCTCCTACTCTTCCAGCAGAAGAAGAGGAAGAGGAAAAGAATAAAAAAGAAACGGAGGAGGAGGTGGAGGAGGAGGAAGGAAAGACCAAAGAGAAGAGAGTGATTCGAGTCAAAGTAGAAAAGAAAGAGAGAGAGAAAAAGGAAGATTCATTTCATCTGAGGGATTTGAAAATTTGTTTTGCTATACAGTAAATTGAAAAAGAAGAAAATAAACATAGGGAATGAAAATGTATCTAGCTTCGTCCACTTTTCCCTCATTTTTGTGGGAAAAACCCCATAGAACCACTATGACCCTATCTCACTTTCTCTCTCATTCGAGATCATTAATAGAGAGAGTATATTTGTTCTCTATTTATTCTTTATTAGCTGTTTAAATTTCCAACGAGGTGAAAATATCGAATCATAACCTGTAATCTTTTACTTGGATGAGCAGACCAAAGTTATGCAATGATAGCTAATGTGTACAAATATATACAGAGGTGATTTCACGATTCCTGTGAATATTTTAGAATAAACACGTAAAGAAAAAATCCATCTCGAATGTAAATTTATTTTTTCGTAATAGTAAAATATACTCAGATCCATCTCATACATTATTACACTGTGGAGTCGAAGTCATGTCTACGTGCCTCTTTAAAATGAATTCTTTCTCAATGGGACGACCATGACCATACCATGAAGTGCAAACAACGAAAGGATATGAATAAATAATACGATCTTTTTCAAGTCGTCAATGAAGGACAAACGGAGGAGGAGGAAGAGCACAGCTGGACAGGATCAGAATACCTTTCTCCGTATGTAGTACAATGTGAGGGGATGGAGAAAACAAACTTTCTCTTTTTTCCTCCCCGTGTTGGTATTATTGACTATCTTTAATGCTCTTTTTATGAAAATTGTCTCAATAACTTTTGGACGTGAAAGGGAAGAGGATTGAGACTGTAACATGAACTGGGCACTAAAATGTATGAAAAAACTTTTTTCTTATGAAGACATCAGGAAACACCGGGAGCGAAACTTCCCAGGTTAAATGATACATGGGGAATGGTCCAATAAAAAAAATCATATCAAATTTCATGTGGGCTATAGATATCCCGAGATAAGGCGAGGTAAAGGAGGCAGTCTATAATCGTGTAATGTGTGAGCGTGTGTGTGAGAGAGAAGAATCATTCAAGATGATGTTATGAAGATAATATGATAATAATCCATTCATTACATATTTGTCCAATCCACCCGCAGACACAAAGTAAGGAGCCGAGTCGGTGAGGAACCCATCAATTGACTTTATGTACATCTCGTACATGTATAGAAAGACGAGATATGTAAAATGTACACAGAGCCAAGGAGTAGAAAGTCGCCTGTAGGGTTACAGGTTATCAAAAAAAATTTTGAGAATAAATTCTTCGGCACTCCCTGACTTTGAAGGTTTTTTTTTAAAAAAAAATAAATTGATCTCATTGGAACACTCAGAGAGTCGGCAAAAGAGAAAGGGAGAGAGAAAATCTGGGAGGAAATTATGGAGCCGGGAGACTAAAAACCTTCCCTTTGATTGAGATGAGAGGTTCTTTTTTTTATTTTGATCAGTTGGGCAACGGCAGGAGCATGGCTGTGCAAATGATCAAAGTCTTTGATATCTCTTCCAATTCCTCTATCTGTCTCTCTCTCTTCCCTCTCTCTCTCTACACACACATACACTTTACCGTTTTATAATGTCGATCGGATTACTTCAATAAAACTGTACCAGAATTCACGCGAGAAAAATGTGATCGGTCTTTTGGAACTGGGTACACCAGGAATCTTTTCCGAATCATGTACACACACACGCAAGGTACATATGGACATCGTCTGGAGGCAGTTAAACTTGAAAACTTTACCATGAAATGGAACGACAACGACCATTTCGATTTCCTAAAACGTTGGAGTAGAAATACAGATGATTACATTTTTAATTTGCCTGGAGTGATGCCACTTACAAATAGTGATTTTCCCTCCTTTTCATCATGATGAAATTGACATGGGCTTAAATAAGAGGTTCTCAATCGTACAATTCTTATTTATATTTTTAAAATATTCCCTTCCATCACACTTTATTCAGGTCTTCAAGTTCAAACATGAATTAATCGGTGTGTGAATAATTCTAAGAATTTGTCGATTATATTTTCGTGAAAACAAATAATTTCTTGAGCTTTCATTCTTTTCATTTATGTTGGAACGAATTTCTTTAATTAATTTTTTCCAAATATATCCTCCAAACTTTTGTTCCTGGAAAAGGTTTTTGGAAATTGAGGAGGAGAAAGTGGAGCGTGGCCACATTTAGTGACGTGACATAATTTGTGACTCGTTTACAAAACGTTGGGCGGAGAGAAGAAAAAAGAAAAGGTTTTAATGCGACCACTTTCCTTCCCCCTTCCCTCCTTTCTCCTTCTCCTTCTGCTCAAATTTCCTTTTTGTAACTTGTTCCGGGAGCGGTTGTGTAAGTGACATATTCTCCTTTTCCTCCTTTCCGAAAACACCGTTGAAGGGAAAAGCATGTTGGATGGATTATCTTAGGTAAGGATTTCATGGAAACGATTGCTTCTTGTGGAGAAAGCAATCGTCGTTTTGTTCTTGTGTCTTCATAGCCCAGGGACTTTCACTCCCATCTCTTATCTGTCTATCCACTCCTCCTCTTCGCCTCATCATCTGTATCACATCAGAACATATCGGTCTCATCTCCGTACATACAAAAGTAATAGATAGAGATGTGTGTACAATCCTGTTGATCCCATTAAGACCTTTGCTTTTCTTTAATGAAGTAAAAGTTGAGAGAAAGGAGCAAGGGAGAAAGAGAAAAATGTACCTATTGCATTTGGGTGGTAGAGAGAAAGTAAAGGAAAGAGCCAACTACAACAACATTTCTTACTCAGATTTCCACCCAACAGCTTTGACAAGGAGAATGTGGAAGATCTTTACACAGTCCACGATTCCACTCAATGTATACTTTGAAAAGACTCCGAACAGAGACGTGTGTGTGGAGGGGATGAGGATGGGTTAAATTCAGAGTAAGAGACACTAATAAGATGGGGATGGGCTTGGATTATACAGGGAGGTGACGGCTACAATCCTTAATCAAGAGTTTCATAAGACGAGGGCACATGTACGCGTGTATAAAAAAATGTTCAGTGTATTTGTTCAAGACAGTCTAACTCCAAGCCCCTATATCTAAGAGGGAGATATATATACTGTATATAGAGGGAAAGAGGAAATAGAGAAAGTCGTGCTGCAAGAATTTAGGGAGGATTCTTATGGTTAAAAGGAAAAAATAGGAAGAAAGAGATGAAAGTGGAAAGGTAGAAGAAGACGAAGAAGATGTGGCTGAGGACGGAAGGAGAGCTTCTCTCTTTTTTCTCTTTGTAAAGTAAAAGTTGAATAGGGATAAATGGACTTGAACCTTCTTCTACATTTTATATTGTATATTACAAAAGAGAGAGAGTTTGTGGTGTGTGTGTGTGTAGGAAGAGGAGAGGAACGTGTCCATGGATGGCGGAAACTATTCTAGCGGAAAGTAGGAATTGATAGTTGAAAGAGCTCCAATTCTTTCAAATGGATGGTTTCCATTGTATGAAAAGAATTTAGGTACCTCTGTACCCAGTGTGTTTTAAGTTGAGTAGAGAAGAGAGAGAAAGGGTTATGTGAGGTGGGATCATGAAATATTGAGTGTTTCCACCGGGACATACTTTCCCAGCAAGCCGAAGATACTAAAGACTTAAATTTACTCGTCATTAACTATGGGAATGGAAGCTGGAGTCAAGGAATTGTGTCATCATTGCGCTGTATTGTTTTCTTTGTGTGTGTGGGCAGGCTCCACTGCAGACACAATTTGTCAACATAAAGTATGCAGCATATTACACAATATTCATAAAAAAATAACAAATTCCAGCTTTTCCACTTCCCAAGAGGGAACCAAATGCAACAGGAAGACAAGGGAGATAATCAAAGCTTTTTTAAAATATCATAAAAGTATATCCGTACTTTACAAACACACACGCACAGTTGAATGACAAATATGCATAATGTAACTACTACAACAAAATTTTCACAACTCACAACGTGTCCATTCCATTCTGGTATTTTCTGGTATTGGGTAACCTTGGACCCCAGCCAACAATCCAATTTTTTTGACATGATAAAAAATTTATGTTAAAATTCTCTTGTCTACATTATACAACAGACTGATTAAATCCAAGCACTCCTCTCTTTTCCTCTATTTTTCCATGCTGCAGAAATAGACCCTAAAGTATCTCACTCTCCACACTCACACGCCCTCAAATGTATGGTGTATTTTGTAATCAAATCTAAAATGATTCACTCTTTGTATTCTACTATACTCATGAAAATGTTCTTCATCATTCAGCTCAAGAAATGAGAAGAAAGAAGAGAGAGAGAGAGAAAGCGAGAAAAACTTTCCCCCGGGATTTTTTTCCTTCAGATTTTTTTATCCATGTTTTATTCATCAACATGCCATTTGTCTCAAGTAAAATGCTTTCCCCCTCTCTCTTCTAATTGATTATAATGAACGAAACATGACTGTAGCAAGACGCGGCAAACAAAAGTTTTGAGAGAGAGAGCGAGAAAGTTCGGCTATTCTATATCTCACTTTGTTTCTTTCTCTCTTTCGGCGAGACTGTGGCCGTAGCGTTCCACAGTTAATAATTTAGAAGGCCAGCCTTTCCCAGAACAAATACAAATATATACCTAATTTATTTTTCTCTCTCATCTCACCCTCCCTATCCAGTACGTAAAGCTTGTGTAAGGAAAGTAGACCACCCCTCCTGTTGTTTTGGTTTTACGCACTACTATTTACAAACTATCGTTGTCTCTCTCACTTTAGTTTACTCGATTTTTGGAAGGGAGTGTGATGAAGACTTTTATGGATGGAGTTTCTTCGGTTTTTCTTTGAAGGAGTGGAGCCGCTCACTTTGAGCTGATTTTTATGTTGTCAATGACCTTAACTCCCCCACTGTGTGTGTGTGTCTGGCTGGAGGAGTTTTTATTACATACAACAGGAACTCCCCATGATTGTGGTTTTGGTGTTGATGGATGCCATCAATTTGATAGTGATGGTGAATGCATATTAATTTGGTTGAGCAAAAAACCTCATTTAATTTTCCCCCCATTCTCGTCCCAGAAGACAGAGACAAACATAATAGACTGAAACAAACTTTTGAAAAAATCCCTATAAAATATCCTGTCTCTATGATGTAATAAAAAATTATTGGAAAGTACAAATACAAAAAAGACTTTCACTTTCTCTTTCTCCTTTTCTCTCTTGGCTATTTTTCTACATCCTTCAATTCTCTTGCATCTCTTTCTCCTTTCCTTGGAGGGGAAAAAGCTTTCTCTTCCTCTGGAAGGGAAAATGGGAATGTGTAATATTTTAGTAGAAATGTTTGTAGACACTCCGATCGATGAGGACATACAAGTTGACCAAGTCAGGCCAACAGTAGCTGGCAGACACAGTCCTAAGTCCTGGAGTAACGTCAACAAACTGAAGAATTGTCTGGCTTTCAAAAAGTCCATCAGACAAATTCAGTTTGAGGAGGGATGGTAAACCCAAAAAATTTTTGAAACTACTTAGATCCATCACAGCATTTACGTTCCAGAGAGTGGGGCGGATTGTGAGTTCTTTCAAGTGAAAAAGATTTCCAGAGATCCAAGGATACACCACGCTCCCATCGATCGGCATCTTTAGGCTGAGGACTTTGAGGGATTTTGGCAGGGCTTCAATGTGCGTCAGGTGAGTGATTTGAGGATTGTTGATTACGAGTGTCTGGAGATTTGTACAGGGTTGAACGAGGGTACATGAGAATGGACCGTAAGAGTGGACACCAAGGCTTGCCCCTTCGATCCAAATGAGGGTCAGGGTAGACCCACAGTGAGAGAACAGGGTCTTCAGTTTTTTATAGTAACCCACTTTGAAGTCATGGAGTCGGACTTTGGTCAACCATTTTTGAGAGGACAGAAGTGGAATCCCTACATATTTTTTCAGGAAATAAAGTAAAAGGATTTTAAAACCTCATAATTGTGGACAACATTGAAGAGATTTCGAAGAAAGAGGATTTACCCAAATTAAATGTTTTTGATCCCTCAACAGGTAAACCTTGAAGTGTGATCTCATTCAATTGAACATCCTCCAATTTGTTTGCAATCTTCAATCTCTCCTCTTCGTCCTCTTTCACTGTCCTTGAACTCCCCTCTCCATTTCGAGGACGATCAATCCAGTGAAATGGAAGGATTAAATGAATAATTTTGAGTGAGTCGGAGTGTGCAGCCACAAAATTGTAAATTTCTTTGTACAATGATAACATTTTCTCTACATTGTTTAAATAAATTTTCTCCCAATCTATTCTCAACCATTGTAGAGACGTCATGTTCAATTTTAAGAGACTCATAAATGTGTCCATGACATCCACACGTCGAACAACAATCTAGAAAAAAATTACCCCTACTCACATAATGTGGAATGTAAAAAATGTCATAATAATGTAAGGCTCTTGACACTTCTCCGGGGAAAATGTGTGAAACATGTGAAAAATTAATTGAAAATGTAATTTTCAAACTCACATCCAATTTTGTGAGTCGTGGGAGGGAGATTTTGTGGAAAAGTGTCATATCCTTCACAGCCAATTGTTCTGGAAAAACTGTCAGACTTTGAAGTTGAGGACTGAGGGTGGTGAGGAGTGTCATGACATTGTCCTCAGTAATGATGGAACACTTGGAGGTGGAGGACTTGACCCATTGTCCCAAGGCTAAATGAGAAACTGAACTGTTCACAATGGGGTGTCTGTCCTCGTCGTCGTTGGCGTCGTCTCGAATCATTTCCTTTGTCAAGTTGACAACTGTGAGGGTTTCAATGGGACGACTCAGATTTTTAACAAAATCCAAATTGTCGTTGTTCAGAATGACATTGAAGGATAAATTTTCATCAACCAATTCCCACCACAAACCACACACTTGTCGTGCCAACACATTGTCCTCGTAGGCTAGGAATGAGAATAACTTTCTTTGCATCTAGAAAGGGGAGGAAGAAAGAGAAAGTAATGGAGAAAGGAATAATTTCCAATTTCCTTCATAAAATCTTAATTCATTGGAAATTAGATGATTGGAATGTAATTATTTTTTGTGGTCCGTACTTCAATCGGCAGTTTGTCAAACTCGGACTCAATTTCAGTCATTTCTCAACCTTTTGTGTGGGTGGGTGGGCGGGCTTGTGTTAAACAAAAATCTCATCAACTTTCTCCTTCAACTCAAGTTCTCCTTTTCCAAGATTTTCTTTTCCTCTTATGAAATGTTATAATCCAAACTTTTCTTTCTTCGAACATACTATTATAAAGACCCCCCTCTTATGGTCAATCATATTACTCATTACATAAGACTCCCTGCTTTGCGATTATTCCATGGGAGTGGTCAGCAAATATTTTTTCGACGAAATTCGGGATTGTTTAGATTATACAAGACAGTAAGCGATAGTTTAGCTGGAATTTTCGAGTCAATAAATATTTTCAAATGGAAGGGTTCTTCAAAAACTTGGACAAAACCCATAGGAACAAATGACTAATGTGTAGACGTCACTGTGTTGAGTTGTGTGAATAATTACATTGCGAAAATCCACACAACACAGTACAACACACACGTTACACATTTAGAATAAAGTTAGTTTTGCAGTCAGGGTTTCGACAAGTTGCATGGAGGAACATGAACAAAATGCATCCATCATTTCGCACTTTCTCGTATGTTCAGTTTGTCTCAATTGTTTAAGAGAAACAGAGTTCTCTCTGTTTGCATCACTTCTCCAGTCATTTTGGTTTGGAAACTTTTCCATTGCCTCCACACATTTACCTCTGTTTTACCCTCGTTAAAGAAAAGTTTCCTTCATTTTGTTGCACTACAGAGTTACTTTTAGTGGAAATTGTTACAGTTAGAGTTTGGGGTGGTAATTTAAGTAAAAGTTTTTATTAAAATCGATTCATGTCCATTCTTCATAGAATTAGGGATAAGAGAGAGAGAGAGAACAGCTGACACAGGGAATGAATAAACTCTTCTAGAGATAGAGAGAGAGGATAAAACAAAATGATGATGAATCATCTCGGTCATCAGTCAGTCACTGACCTCTCTCTCTCTCCTGATAATGCGATGTGAGAGAGAGTGAGAGTTTTCATGTGAACTGCTAATACAATTATTTTGTCGTTATACGTTTGACGTAATCTTCACCTGGACTGTTTGCTTCCTTTGTTCGTCTCTGGTTATTTGTACCAAATTAAACGTCAAGGAATTTATTGACTCAACGGATGCAGTATATCATGTTGATTCTGATCTGGAACAGATTCTTGTGAAAAGGTTCAATTATGATTTTATCAGCAAAAAAAATTCCATGTGATTCGCCACCACCTTTCCCACCTCTCTTTGTTTGACCAACCCGGTAAATAAACTATAAAAAATGGTAATCACTGACATGTTTAAGTAGGCCATTTGGTGTGTGTGTGTGTGTGTGTGAATGTTTGTCCGGCTGATAAAATTCTTGTCTTTTGCTCACTACAGAAGTACAGAGTAATATGACAAATTTAGAATGGATGAAAATCCTTTCCTCCCAAAATCAGCATTTATTTTTTTGGGTCAATTTTATTAAGATATTTGATAAATGTTTGACAGAAATAGTTAAATAGCTGATCAAAATCACAGTCCACGGAATGGTTTCGAGTGAGAACGGATCAGTTGAACAAGTCCTAAAATTTATTAACATTTTTACAAAGTCATTTGAAAGAAACTAAAAAAATGTTTCCAACGCTGACAATATTCCTCTTAATTTTAGTTAGGATAATTATAGCTGAACAGATTGTGAGACCTACATCCCCGTTCGACAATATCCTTCCAGGTCGTCCAAACCCTTATATCCCAGCTCGTCCAAGAAATTCTCAAACTTTTGTCCACACAAAAAGTGAGTCTCACAATAACGATAACGATGTGGTTGGGGTGTCAGGTGAAATGTCATCAATACCTATATTTGGTCCTCCTCCTCCTCCTAGACAACCCATCTTCCCCTCTTCTTCCTCCTCCATCTCAGAGTCAAACTCTGGAAATTCAAACGCAAAGTCTGTCCCAGTTTATTCAGCTCAACGAATTTTTGACTCTGTCAAACCACAAATGGGTGATCCACAACCCGGGCACGACAACAACGTCGTCGACACGAGTTCCACTTTTTTAACAAGACACGATCCTAGAGAACGTCTTTTGAATACTAATCAAAATTGGATAACTCAGAATCAAAATGGAATTCATGGCTCGAATTTCCCTGAGATTGATGCTGAGTTTTTTCAAGCCCAACCACATGAAGTCATACTTTTCCGAGTGTCAGCCAGGTACAAAAAGTTTTTTCCTTTTCTTTATTTAAAAAAATTGTGATTAAAATTCTTCGTTGAGTGCTGACCTACAATACAAATTTTTTATGACATGACAGTGGACTTCCTAATGCAGACCTTTTTGGTGGTGAAGCCGATCCTTTCATCCAGATTTATTACTCTAATGGGAGTAGCTCGGATAATTTCGAACATTTTTATAGGACAGCCACACTTCGGGATAATCATGAGCCAAGTTGGGATGAAATTGTCAAATTTGAGATTTATCTGAGAGGAGCTATACAAGTATGTAATTGTTATGGGTTTTTCCTCCTCCTTACAATAAATTTATAATTTCAGAATCTTTGATTTATTTTCTCTTTGTGTCAACAGACATGGAAATTTGAGTTGAGAGATCACGATGCCAATGATTGGGATGACCTGATTGGATTTGCTTTCATCAATGTAGATGACTGCATAAGGGAATCTCGTTTCAACAGAATATTTCTGGATGAGTCTGCCTGTTCTGCTCAAATAACAGGTGGAAATGGAGTTCTGTCTGTGCAAATACTCTGAGCACACACGATTCACCATCCCATCATTTTAATTTTGATTCTACTCCCTTCTGTAATTTATAAGAAAATTTGATTTTATAAGAAAATAAAATGACACTGTAGTGTGTGTTACTGATGAAAATTTGATATATACAATTTGAAGGTTTCTAAAGAAAAGATGGGAGATGTAGAGAGTGTCAATTCTTATAATTAGGTGGATGATCTCAATGCTTAGAGAGTTGATTGAAGAAACCACATTCCCCGATTTTTCTTTTCCTTCCCAGAAAAAGTCAGGAGGGAGAAAGAAGAGTAGACAAATTACTGTTACACAAAAATTGGGTTAATTATGAACCTCCTTTTTATTTATTTTTGATTGGGCATCCTTAGTTACAAGTTTACAAGAATGAAGGAGAAGGAAAACTATTTTCGAAACAATGGACATGCATACAGTAGACTACAATACAAGTTAAGAGAAAATCGATACTTTATGACGAAAAAGAAACAAAAGCAACTTGCAAAAAATTTTTTTCCGAGAAAAATCTTCAAGAGAATTTCATTCATGTTTGTGACTAGTACAAAAGAGAACAAGAGTCAAGAGGGGAACGAGGGAGAGGAAAGACCACAAAAGAGAAAAGATCGGTTTTCCCAAGGTTTTTTTGTTACATTCCGAGAAAAATAGAACGCAAAAGTAAAATGTGCTTTTCTAATTGTATTGCCATCTTTTTCTGTGAGCTACATGCTGAGCATTTCTAATTTTTCTCATTAAAATTGAGAAACTTCCATTTCAGAACAGGAAAATGCCCGGTTATTGTCTGCGAAACGTGACATATATGAATAAAGAGATCAAAATCTTGAAAATACATACAAATTATGATTATGCAATGCAATTTAGATGATGACAATGGCATCCTGTGTACATGGAAAATATCGTATCTTTTTTATTTAATCGATTTTATGGAATTTCTCCTGTCAATGTACTGTACTGCTTCTTTGACTAATGGGATTAAATTATACGACGGGCCTCACTTCAATGTGTTGTTTGTTTCATAAATTTGATTGAATTGTAAACCGCAATTTGTGATAATGACTTAACCATGGCCTAAGTTCTCAAGGTTTCTTTGTAAATTTTTTTCCTTGTTCATTTCAAGTCTCATCCTTTACTACTATGCTTGTTGAAACACAAATATTGACCAAGTGGATTTATCATTTAATTTCCGTCTTTGTGGTCGACTACGTCATGTTTTGGTTATATGAAGAAGATTAACTTCCGTACGAGTGAGAGTGAATGGAATAAAAGTATTTTGTGTTGACACAACAAAACTGCGTCTCACTCAAAACACATCAACTCACTTTAATCAACTTTATTTGGAATATCCTTTTGTACACAGACAACTAGTCTACACCGCCTGCCAATTACAAATTGAATAAAGAATTGAATTGTCAATCATCCTGACACTCCCCAACAAAACTTCATAGCTCAAATTTCATAATCCTCATTTCTCTCTCTGCTACTATTTGTCCAGGATTGACAAACAATTAATTGGGGGATTTAACCATGTCCATGTGTCATTGTTTTTGTGCATTCGTCGCTTCATTCGGTGAGTCTCCAGTCAAAAGAAATTAATCAAATTAAAGGAAATCACTTTGATGACCTGTCATTCGGATGTAGGAATCGTGATCGCAGCCGGAATGACACTTGACAAGAATGACAGAAATCTTGCCGACATTGACTATGTCCCGGAATTCTACCCGGATTTGGAAGCCCGAAGTATTCTGCGTAAGAAACATCCCTTCCTTCATTTAATTACGTTTTATTTTTGTTATCTTGTCACTGGATTCAAATGTGAAATTAATTATTAATTTAAGCAGCTGATGAGAGTAGATTTGCATCAAATAAAATTGACGAGAACAATAAGGAGGACTGGGAAGAGGTCAAACCTGACCATATCAGTGAGTTCAAATTTAAATTACAATTGGGGAAAGCTACGGTATTGCAATTTAGTTTGTAAATGTATATTTTGTGTGTGTTGGACATTTTAGAATGGACGAGGAATTCGGATTTACCAACAATTTATTACCCACGAATAGGATGACGTAACTCAACCACTAAAGTTGTTGACCAATTGATTTGGCCATCGAACCAAGTATTAACATTCCAGTTTGTACGTCTTATTTAGCCAATAAAAACTTATTCTTTTAATATGAAACTGATGAGGTACAATGACCTCTTTCCATAATTAAAATCTTTTCCTAGCACAAAGTATCTGCGGATAATCAGCACTTCTCAATTTCTTTCATTGAAATTAATTCAGGCAAAACTGAGCTTTTGACATTCCATTTTTGTGTCAGCTTCATAGTTAATTTATTTACGGTGTAGTTGGTAAAAATAAAAGCATAGTGTATATGAACTTTTAAACAATTTTGGATGCAGTCCGTTTAATAGCCAATATTTGTCACAAAAATACAAAATTACAAAATATTTCTGACGAAGTAGAACTTAAATGTAAGTTCCAATTGTACAAGACAATGATGAAGATTGAACGGAAGGTTTCCGGTGCCGGAGAAGAGTCAGAAGTTGGATGGAGCCGAGTTTTTAGCAGTATGGGTAGTTGGGACAAGCTGCTGGGTGAACCTGAACGGAAAAACACAAATTTTATTGAAAACGTTTCAGGAAAAAATGGGTTTGACGAATACGTTTGAAATTTTATTAATTTTAATGAATTTTGAATTACGCCAGGTGGATATTGGAAGTTGATGTTGTCAAATCTGTATCCGGCTGGAGCTCCAAGTCCGGCAGTGTTACAGAATGGGTAGTTGGGGCAAGTTGAAGGATGAACTCCGGCTGGGTATCTGGAGAAATGACAAAAAAT